>JAPVLO010000544.1:600000-815062 GCA_027257055.1 Cephalopachus bancanus | reverse complement strand
GTTGACTCAATGTCCTTTATAGTTTTTTGTTTCCTTACTGTTCTCCAATCCGGGTTCATGCATTGAGTTGACATACTATTTAGTCTTTGTTAACCTAGGGCAGTTCCTCAGTCTTTATTTCTTGATCCTGACACTTACAAGAATTATAAGCCAGTTATTTTGTAGAATGGCCCCCAATTTGGATCTATGTGATGTTTCTCATTATGAGATTCAGGGTGTGAATTTTTTTGCAGGAATAAGTTGTTGATTTTAAATCCCACAATAGCTGCCACTACCCACATCTCCTCTACTTTGACCTGACATTGTGCACAGTTGGGAAGCCTTTGAGGTCTCCTGGTGAAATCTAGACTTTTCTCTGCTTCCTCCTATGATCCCTAATTTAGCCATCAGAATTGCTAAAACCCCGAGGAGAATGTCTGCTTCCTGGGGCGTTTACACTCAGCTGAAATCTTAAATTCACTCAAAATTCTTTCCTAATGTGTGTTCCCTCCCCTCTCTGCTCTCCCGCAGATTAGTTCCTGCTTCACTATTATTGTTATGAATAAATTATTCATCAAGGTGAATAAAACGGCTTACAGAGATAAATAACCTGATATGAATGTAGTAAAGACATTTCTGTCTCCGAAATAAGTAGCATTTGTAACTCAACCTCTAAGACTGCACTTCTTTCTGGAGAGGGAGAATCAACTTCACAGTACCCCCAAAACACGAGCTTTAAACAGGCCCTAGCACAAAACAGTCCAAGGCCTCAGTGATGCCCTTGAGTTTTGACTGTTCTGTTCAGTCCCTGTTCCCTCAGACTGACATACCTAAAGTTACCTCAAAGTAGAAGAAGGAGAAAGTGTGGGTGAAGAGTAAGTAGAGAAGACTTCCAAGAATTGGAAATTATACAAAGAGTAGCAACTGGCAGTAAATTAGTTTTACTCTGAAAGGACCCCTTTGTGCAGCTTGTCCCTCCTGAAGGAGAAGTTAACATATTGTCATGCTTGCTTTTAGCAGTGTGGTGATTAAAACAATGTGTCCCAGGTCCTAAATAAGGCGGCTCAACTTATTTGACTGAGGAGAGAATGATTCTCCATTTTATTTATCTTCCTTTCTACTTACTGAACTTCATATCTAAAAATGAGCAAATTCCTACATTTCTACTTCCATGTATAGAGGAAGGAAGGAAGATGGATCATTAAGGGAGATTCTAGTATCTAAAGTTATGAGGGGGGGACGCAAAAAAACCTGAGAATTTATTTTAAAAAACTAGTATATTTATTCTCACATATTTAAACTTCAGTCACCTTCAAAGTATTCTCTGTTTGATGCAATACCCCTATTGAAATGCTTTTCTCTCTGCTCAAAATAGTTTTTGAACTTGTCAATTTTAAAACCTTTTAGTGCTTCTGCTGTTTTTTTGTATCACCTCTTCTGCACCAGCAAAATGTTGCCTTTTTTTTTTGAGTTGGAGTCTCACTCTGTTGCCCAGACTGGAGTGCAGTGGCCGCTCCCGGCCACCACAGCCTCGACCTGCTGGGCTCCGGCGATCCTTCCGCCTCAGCCTACCAAGTAGCCGGAATTACAGGCATGCGCTACCACGCACGGCTGATTTTTTTGGATTTATTGTAGAGATGAGGTCTCGCTGCCCAGGCGGGTCTCGAACCCGCGGGCTCAGGCAATCCACTCACCTCAGCCTCCCAAAGGCACGGGATTACAGGCTGAGCCACCGAGCCCGGCTAAAATGTTGCCTTTTAAGGACTTTTTTCATGGGGGGAGGGAGTTGCTGGGGCAAGATCAGGTGAATAGAGAGGACGGGGCATGGGGTCATGCCCTTTTTGGTCAAAATCTGCTGAACACTCAGTGCAGTGTAGGCAGGTGCATGGTCATAGTGGAAGAATTAGTCCCCTGTTTGTCACGGGATGTTTCTTCTGCAGATTGTGATGCAACCTTCTCAAAACTTCCAGATAGAAACCTTGGTTGACTATTTGATACAAAGGAGCAAATTCCAAGTGTACTACAAGAGGCCCGCCCTCCAAAAGATAATTCCAGTTTTTTGGAGGGGTCCCACCTCATATCTGTTTTCCAGAAACTGAGAAGCAAGCTTGAGCTGATACTAACAGATCAGATAAAAAGTTAGTTGATAAAAATAGTTAATATTTACTGTGCATTTAGCACGTGCTGGGCCATGACTTAAAGGCTTTACATGGCTTATTTGATTTAATCCTCATTGCAATCTATGAGTGGGATAGTATTATCATTATTATGATCATGTCCAGTTTTTCAGATGAAGAAACTGGGGAAAGGTAAAGGGATTTGGCCAAGATGAGTACAGGATTTAACCACAAGTAGTTTGGCCCAGAGCCCATTGTTCAATCACTGTGCTCTCTGCCCTTCCAGCTTCCATTTACCTACGGTCCAGTGGGTGCCACAAAAGAACTAAGAGAAGAAGATGAATCCATGCCAGATGACTGGGTTGAGTTGCTCAGGGAAAATTTCACAGATGGCAGGTTGAAATGAAGATGAAAAGCAGACTGGGTTTGTTTTGGCAAAGGGGTTATAAAGGGCCTTCCAGGTGAGGGGAGCCACAGGAGCATCCCAGATACTGAGGATAGGACACTGAGCACTTTGGCTATGGTAGACAGCTCTTACAGTCATTTGCAGGAGACTGTTATCACACTTCTATAAAAGAGAGGAAACTTACACTCTAGTTCACGAAAGAGGATAATGGCATGAATGTGAAGAACTCTGAGACCTTGATGGCTATCGGGGCACATTATCCAGGGCACAGTGTCACTGCAATGACAAGGCAATGGGGCCTGCCAAGTCCTCCCCACTTCCCTGCTACTAGCATTCTCTGGGTCTTCATGAGGTTCGTAGAAAAGGCTGAACCTGCCTCTGGCCAGCTTAGCCTGGTCTTTGCTCTCTCTGTTCCAGCTTCTCTTTCTGAAAACAGATGGTTTGTTTAATACAGGGTGTGGGATTAGGAAGCCATAATGCATTCTCCCATTTAGTTTTACCATTAGCAAAACAGTCTTGATTTATCTGGATTTTTAGAATGAAAGGAAGGATGAGCAATTGGCATCCCCGATACTTCAACAATAGGAAAGTAATAGAGACTTCCATTTAAAAGGTAAATTAGATATGGTAGACCAAGAAGAGTCTTAAAGGCTGGTATAGGGAATTTGGTCATAGCTTACATGAATCATTTAGTATAATTCTGTGCCAACACAAACAAAAAGTATTTATCCATAGAAATAAATCACTGTGGGACTTGTTTCCAAATTAATCTCTAGAAATTTAGTGTCATCAAATCCCCATTTTTCCACAAATTTTCCAAGAACCTTAAGTCATTTTTAAAAGTCAAACTAATATTTTATCATATATCTTTGAATCATATATTGTCTTCCTAGCGAGTTAGTGTTCTTCAAGAATTGTCTGATGACCAAAAATATTTTAACCTATTTGGAAGGCTTTAAGAAAACTTTCTCCTACAGCCCCATTCTTGACATTAAAAGACATTAATAAGTAAGAATTTGACAAATATTAAGTCACTATTTGGAAACAGATTTTCTCATTCTCCTTCCCAAATAATGTACCTCAAATTTTAGTCTTTCAATTGCTCTCATAGGATATGGTGATTTTTTTTCTCATTCAGATTTATGCTGTTGTATTCGGGTGCTAATTTGAAAATAATTTTAAGTATATATATTTAAGTACAAAGACAGGCGTTTTTAATCCAAATCTGAGGACAATTATTAACCGCTTCTGTATATTTCTTATTACCAATTACCAGCAATGGGAAAAACTCCTTTCTCTAGGAAAAACATTCTTGTATATCCCTTTTTTTAATTATCAAAAGACTTTGCATGAAAACAGGAAGATACGGTTTTCTCCTTAACTAAGCAAAACAGTTGTCTCAATCTCTTCAAAATATTCTTCCTATGTCTCTGACCCTTCCATGATAAAAGGAATGATGGTATGCCTTTGGTCTTCCTGTAGGAAAAGTTGTTTTTCCACTTCTGCAGTTTGAGAAAAAGTTATAGCTTCAGCTTTTCAAAGTGCAAGGAAAACAATACACACCTACTAGACTGCTACCTGTGGGACAAAATGTATGGATTTAGGAAAAAATGACTAGAAAAAAATGAAACATACTTTAAATAAAATACTCCATTTGGGGGCTTCTCTTTTGACTTGTGGACTGTAACCTCCATCTGACCCAGCTTCATTCTAATCACTTTGGCTGTCTTAGTGTTCCTTAAAGTTATCTTCCCTTTTCTCTAAAATGAAAAGCAGAGCCATCTTTTAATCTGCCTTTTAAAAATTTACTTTATCTATTTATACACAGCCTTGTTCCAGAGAGAGTTTAAGGTGGCTTAAGAGGATCCATAACGTACACCAAGAAATTAGTAACAGACGAACCAGGAATGAAGCTTATACAAAAATGCTTATACAATTCAACTCATTTATTCTGGGTAGAATATAAATTTGTCTTTAAGCTTTCCAGCAGGCAGTTAGAAAAGAAAACTTAATTACTTACATCATTTACAGTGTCCATAAAACAAAAACAAACCAATTATCCAAGAGAAGCACTGGTATTCCTAATACTAAGACCAGAAGGAAATTTCTCTGGAGAGGCTTCACAAAGAGGTCAACGTATGATGTAACAGTTAATGTTCTCAACAGCAATCTAATGGGAGATGCAAAGATGAATTTCACAGGGCTTTCTTATTATGTTCCTCAGAATAGTCAGATGGCATCACACCAACTTGAAAATCAGGAAAACCAATTTTACCATGAATTTAGGGGTGGTGAGGGGGACACAATATGATATAGTCCAGATACTCAGCTCTCTGCTCAGCTGGGCAAAACCAGGAATAACTTTTAGAACAATACAGTACCCAGAATGGCTTCAGAGAAACTATAAAACCACTAAAACTGTATGCAATGTTTTATGAACAGGTAAGTTTTAGAGAAAATACAGTTTTATCAGATCCTCAAAGTACACATGTAACACACAAAAGTTAACAATTTCTTAGAAAATCTAAAGAATTAAATAGACCACAGAACCTTTATGCTATTCTCCACAATTTTTTTTCTCTTCAAAAAACTTTTTTGTTTTCAATTGGTCCACAGTTTGGATGAGTGCTTCCGGGTGTTGAGAAGCTGCCTCCTGTCTGAAGAGAGAAGCTCAGGCAGAGATCCTGAAGCCAGAAAGATGCAGAGGGGCTCTTGAAGAGACTGCTGGACTCTGGAAGCTCCTAGTAGTGCTTGAGAGTGAGCCTTCTGAAGAGATCTCGCCCTGGGGGCCAGCCAGCCTGTGGAGGTTAGTCAGGTAGTCCCCCATCTTTTTGATGACTTCCACCTCTCTGCCTAGGAAGTGGCTCTCCAGAAAATCACAGAGATTGGTGTCTGTGTTGGCAGAACCCAGGGCAGACAGATCCAAATGGGCCTCATTCGGGGTCTTCTCCAGGGCCAGGGCGGCTTTCACGGCATCCAGGCTGCCACTCCACTGATCTTGGGGAGGCTTCTGCTTTTCTTGAAAGAGGCCACCGCCGCTGTGCTGGTTTTGCACGGAGAGACACTTGGCGCCCTCTTGCTTCGCCTCAGCCAACTCGTGGAAGAAGTGGTCCATGCCCTCCAGGGCCACATTGTCACCTTCGAAATAGAAGCCCAGAGAGAGGTAGATGCAGGAGGCCCGCAGATGCATGTTGATCAGGTGGTCAATGGCAACCTCCACTTTTGGCGGCTCTGGGTGCTCATGGTTGGCCACCAATAAGGAGCTTACCAGGAAAGCAGGTTAGCTGATCCCGGAAGCAGGGAATAGTTGAACGTATAGTACGGGAAGTTGCAGGTGGAGAGGCGGAGCTAGACAGTGACGTTGTGTGGAGTTGGGCGGGATCACACTGCACGTGCAGCCCCTCGGCCTAGCTTTTGTTAAGAGTTTGGCTCTTCCTTCCTTCCTAATTTTTGGAAGGGAGTGTTTATTTGTCATTTGGCCCATTTCTTACCATAATTCCAAGATGAGGTCAGAAGATCAAAAATATTTATGGTGAAATTCTTTAAAATCTTCCTTTATGGGTTAAAACTCCCTTGTTTCTTAATTTTGAGCCCTATACACATATTTTTTCCCCTGCTTCTAATCCGTCATTGAGAGGGTGACCATTGCTTCCAGTTTACCCAAAGTAGTCCTGTTTCCTTAATGTAATTATTAATAGCATTCCCCTTTGCCTCTCTAAAGGGTCCTTGTTTGGACTGTATATTACATGGTCACCTTACTCATTGAGAAGCACAAAACACCTACACTATGGAATATTACATGAATAGTTTGCAAAACATTAAACTTGACCAAATTTGTTTCAATTTTAAATACTTAATCATACCAGTAAGAATACCATCATAATTTTTCGTTCATGTCTTCATATTTTTATTTGTAGATGCAACCTTTCTTTCCAAAAAGTTCTACTGAATGGTGTTTGTGCCAGGTGTTTTGTTAGGTACTGATGGCTTCTTAGGATTTCAGAAATTCTGGCATTAACTGAAATGTCATGTCAGTGGGCACAAAAGATTTAAAATATAGATTTATAAATCCCACCAAAATAGAAAACCCATGCAGTATGAATTAGCCATTTCCCCATTGAAAGATGAGGGCAGAAATAGATGTTCTAGCAGAGTCTCTTCCAGCTTTGTAATTCCATGCTTTGCATTTTATTTTCCTAAATTCCACTTGCCTGGGGCTGTTTCACAATTAGAACACTTTCATGTGTTTCTATCAAACAGGAAGGCAAATTCTATTCAGGGGTAAACAGGATTTGAACCTCAGAGAAGAAAGTTTTCCTCTAAACTTCAAACTTAGTTCTAAATAAAAGTTCATTTCTTACAGCTACTTTCTTTTTTATTATTTTAAAAAAAAATTTTATTATAAAGATGTGGGGTACATTTCAAGGTTAGGTATATAAACATTAATCATGCAGGTACCCTTATTGATGAGGTATGCCCCTCCCTCCCCTAGCAGTTGCCCTCAACTGCCAATCCCACCCCCCTTCCCTGACAGTTTCCCACCACTGCCAATTGCCTTGCCATAGCATTATAATCGTTACAGCTACTTTCAAGTTGTATTGTCTCTGTTGCTAAAAACTGACATGTCAAATTTTGAAAATGAAGCCTAGAGTCATCCTTCACTATTTAAGCTAAAATAAGGACACATATCCTGTATTTAAATACAAAATATATTGTCTTTTTCTTCATGAAAGGTTGTCATCCAGAAGTGTTCTCATATTGCATCTGAGGTTTACAAAAACTGTTCAAACTCAGGAATAGCCACATTTTTCAGCCCTTGAGGGGATTAATTGGATAAAACAAGAGTACATAGTTTTGTATCCTTCCTGGCCTTGGTTCTAGGGCAAAAAAGAGGCTGAGGGTGGAGAAGAGAAGGAAAACCAAAAATTCAAACCCACAAGCAACCCTAGCAGGTACCAAAATAGGATAAAAATTATACCAGATGCAATATTCTCTAAATGACTACAAAGAAAATGATCGGTTTCTACTTTGTGCATGTACCATTAATCATCATATTGACCTTTTAATAAGGAAATGCTAAGCTTAGAGAAAACTACACTATATAAAATATCTGTATTGCAGCATCTCAGGGTCATTTAATATATTTCAATTTTCTATAGATTTACTTATTCTTCTTGGAAAAGAAAAATGTCTATATAAACTTTCCCAGATGAGATAGTTCTCTGCCTTGTGCAAATGTTGTCAAATCTTTCCCTCATTATTTTAGAGAAAAGAGAGCAGTATCAAACCCACACTCTAGTTGGTGGTTAAGCATATAGTTGTTAGAATCAGAGCAAGGTGGGCTCAAATCCCAGATTTGCTACTTACCTCTTTGAACCTCAACTTTCTTTATAAAATGGAAATGTTATGTCTCACAAATATGCTACAAAAGTTAAGTGATAATGCATGAGAAAACACTGACAAGTAGAACTAAAAAATATATATATATATCATCAATCAGTTTTGCAATAAAATTGTAATTCTCTCAAACCCTTCTAAATATCAAAAGCAGATCTCAATGTTTCTAAGTTTTCTCACTGCAGACCTGTTTTTGCTGAATCACTGTCCTCTGTGGCTATACCTTTCCAAATATGAAAGTACATAGGCATAGCTTTGGATTTCCAAGATCGAGACATTTAAAACATGAGCAAGAACAGTTTCTCTTACTTCCCTTGGCCAAGCAAGCTTCAACAGTACCTCCTAAGGTCCTGATATCTATGATGGCAGAGAACAGTGCGTAGGTGGCAGAAATCTATTTGTTTTATAAGTTTCCCAGCCTAAGAGAATCATCCATTACAGCAATATACATCTAATGAGTGCCTATTTTGTAGGAGAGGGTAAGATTGTGGAACATTCTGTGTGAGTGGTAGAATTCATCTCCCCTTTCACTCAAATATAGACCTTGGAATGCATATGTCTTGGGCCAGATTACCCAGAAACAGACCCTGTTAGGAGGATTCCTATGAAAGTGATTTATTGACAAAGTGCTCCCAAAAGGGGGTCAAAAGCAAGTGGGGGGAAAGCAGGGCAGAGAAAAGAGGAAGCCAAGAAGCAAGGCTGCAGTGTTAGGAAAAATCTCAACTTTGTCCTGATCCCAGGGTGGAGCTCAGGAGTTCAAATTACACCTATAGTTTATTTCAACACGAGGCATGAGAACTGGGCTTTAATATTTCTGCCCATTGGCTGTAGGCTTTCCCAGGGTGATATAAACTCCCAGGGTCTATATACAGGTAAAGCAACTCCATTAGCCCAAGGGCAAGCTGCTGAAGAAGGTCAAAAATGCTAATCATTAGCAGAACAGCGCAAGGAAACTGGGTGCTAAGCACACCAAACAGGTAAAAGGGATGCAAGAGAATTTAGGGAGGGCATATATGGTGTCCAGCATTAGCTTACTACCCTACTTGACTTTGGAAGATATCAGAATTCAGTGGTGATGAGGAACCCCAATCAGAACCATTTTACAAGGAATCTAATGGATAAAATTAAGATTTTATCATAGATATTAACCTGTATATATTCCTCCTTGCTACTTCTATTTACAGGGAACACAGAAGTTTTGGAACCTATATCTGCAAATTCTTTTACCATCACTGAAAATTTGTAACTCACTTCAGGGGTCTCATTTGCACATATACCAGCCAAATCAGGCCCAAAGCTCCAGCTAAGAAAGTATTTGCATCTTTGATGTGACCCTCTACTCTGATTGACAGAATTCCCCATATTGGAGCCACATATTGATTTTTTAAATAGCTGCACACAAGTACTTAAAAGTCAAAACATCCCCAGCAACCCAGAAATTGACAGGCTGTGAAATGGCTGCTTAAGGACCTGTCATCCAAACTTAACTCACCTGAAAACTGATGTTGCACAAACAACAAAATGGCCTCTGTGTGCTTGTCATTTTTCTAAAAGAAACCGTAAGGGGTACTGAGTTTAGTTCTGAGCTGTTCTTCTACTTTGAACAAGGGACCACCTGGCACCAGACACAGTTATTAAATAGGAAGAGTTGGTTCATTATTTTTCTTTCCCAAAACACATACAGCCTCCTCCTCATCCCACCTGTGCCCTCCACTAAACTAACTGAAAAACTCACCCACCGTCCACCCCAACATGTCTGCCTCCCCAAATCCTCCCTGCCTGCCCTTCCCACAGGCACCTCAGGCAAGCAGTGGTTTTCAACTGGGGCTGATTTTGTCCCCCAGTCCCATCCCCAATTTTGGTTGTCACAGTGGGGAGAGGTCAAAAATGCTGCTGTATAGAAATCCTGCAGTACACAGGGCAGCGTGCCACCCCCAAGCCCCCAACAAACAAAAAATTACCCAGCCAAAAATGTCAGTAGTGCTAAGGTTGAGAAACCCTGTGATATGTTGGTGGTTTCTTAGTGTGGGTTTCCTCAAAAATAGACCCTGAGACAAATATTTGAGTGTATTTAGTATATTTAGGAGGTGATCCTTGGAAGCACCAGTAGGGATAAGGGGGAAATGAGACAGGGAAGGGGAAAAATAAAAAAGGATGTGTTAAAGATCAGGTTACCCTATGGTAACCTATCTGGGACTCCTTCATACCGAAGAACTCTGGGAGACTGTGTGAGACATCCCTCAGAGTTATCCCAAACAAGGACATGGAAACTGAAATACTTCTAATTTCCATCTGTCGTTAGCTGAGGACTGTTTCCAAGGATGTTAACTTTCTGGAACTTCTAGCACGCCCTGCAAGAATCAAAAGAAAGCCCTGAGGTAGAGAGTTGTGGATGCGTGTGGCAGGACCCCACAGGCATGTATGGGCATGGTGGGTGTGAGAGGTACAGGTAGGACACCAATCATGTCTGCTAGAGTTGGTCCCCTAAGGGAACATTCATTGGGAATATATCTCCAGTTTCTTTTTCTGAGAATGATAATTTAGCCAATAAAGTAATTTTAATTATGCCCTCGGTAGGTATCCTAAAAGATAAGCAAGAGTGATATGTTTTAGAGAGCCCTTGTTAGAACACGCAGGTGGAAGGATTCTTAGAAACCATATATTCCAACTTTATAACAATGCACAAATCGCCTGAAGAACGTCCCCCCAAAACCATCTAGTCTTTGCTTGAATACTCTCAGGTACACATCAGCTCAGGAGGACCACGCATTCCATTTTCAGAGAGTATGATGTATGGGCAAGAAAGCCTCTTGGGAGCAAAACAAACATGAGTTAAATCTGGTTCTGCTACTTTATGGCATTGTAACCTTGGGCAAGTTACTTAACCTCTCTGAGTCTCACTTTCCTTAGCTATAATATACCAGCAATATTTTCTACCTCTTAAGGTTACTTATGCAAAGATTAAATAAGATAATACAAAGAATTTGACACCACTTCTGACACATAGAAGGTGTTCCATAAGTATTAACTGCCTCCACCCCTTTTTCTTCTCCATCTTCTCAAATCTCACGTGTCAGTTCTGTACCTCACAATACATTCAATTTTTCATTCTAATTCTAACTTCCAGAATAATATAAAATAAGCCCTGCCCATCTTCCCATTGATCTCAGACTTCCCTTCTCCACTGAAACACACAATTTCTTACATGACCTGGATCTATGGACCACAGCTCTGTGGTCACTCTCCGGAAGAGGCTGGAATCCCCTCCAGGAGATAGCTGTAATCTCATCCTGACCTGGGACGAACTACACTTGTAGGTCATGTTCTTCTGGTTTTGGTGCACATGGGTCAAAATGAGTTCTGTATGAAACAGTCTCCTCTCTTAACATAAAGAAACATTTACAATATGGCTTAAACTTCTTATAGTCAAGGAAGAAAGAGGGCAGAAAATTATGTTACCTTTCCTTACTATGCTCCATTTGAACTCTTGTCAGTGTTTCTTCTATGGCTGCACTTGTCCTTGCCCTCCATGATGAAAAGTGCTTTCTGTTACTTTTTAAAAAGGAAAAATGTAATGTTTCATAGAAGGAAACAAGATTCATATTCTGAACAGAGGTGGCCTCATGTTTCAGAAGGGCTGGCAAGTCTATCCTTGGTGCTTGCCAAGAGGTGGGTTGGACAGACACAGCTTGAGCTGGAAAGAACATCCAGCCTTGAAATTTGAAGTGGCATATTTTGCAATGCCACTCTCCCTTTCCCTGCTTGAAGCCCCTGAATGTTCCTTCTGGTCATACTGACATCTGATTGGAGAAGAAAATAACACAGCAGGAGATCTTTCTTTTCCTTACTTATAACATGATCCCATTAAAATCTATCTATCTACCTATCTATCTATCTATCTATCTATCTATCTATCTATCTATCTATGTAAAGACATATACTAAAGTGTTAACAGTGGTCTGTATCTGTGTGTGAGCAATTGGTTACTTTCTACTTTTTGTTATTATTTGAAATTTTTTGTCACTAAGCATGTATTTTAAATTTCTGCAGGAAATATGAACAGAAGACCTGTTTCCATTTTCAATGGAAAGGGGAAAACTTGCTCTCCTCTCTCAAGTAGGTCTTATGATCTTTGCCCACAAAGCAATGAACAGGGCTCTGTGTTTGTCTCCTGAAGCCAGAGCTAGCTTTCTGAATGACATCCCCCAGCCTTGTGGGCGCCAAACTACTCTGCAATGGGGAACTTAACATTCAGGGACATGAAGGGTTTCCTTCTCCATTCCCTCCCCCTCCTCCCTTGGAACTTATTGGCAGCTCTTCTACACCCTGCCAACCACCAATAACCTGAGATTCAGTCTGAGGGCTGGGAAGAAAAATGAATCCCTCCTGGGACTGAGTTGACTTCTAGGACAGGGATGCTGTCTTGTACTTCTTCCATATTTCCTACTGAGTCTGGCACTGTGATAAACACAAAGAGTCACGAGTATCAAGGTGATGGAACCTCAAAGGTCATTTGGTTCCACTCCTTATCCCCATCATCAGTACTTAATAATTCCCTAATAAACAGATTAAATGCGGCTACTGGTCACTTTTGCTGCTCAAGAGGTTTAAGCCACAGAGTCAGATAACTCAATTCACCCAGACACCATTCTCAGCCAGTTTCCTTTGTTAATGTCCAGGAATACAAAGACATGACTCAGCATTTATGCCTCCATGATTGGGGCCACTGACCCACGTGACACCGGTAGCAACAACAGGTCCCATTTACAGCTTTAAGGGCTGCAATGGCTGCATGCTTGGCATCAGTACAAATCCGCCCTCCCACAGTGTCCCTGCCCCCTCCTTGGGGTGTATGGCCATGGCTGCAGGCCAAAACACAGCTCTGTTCACCAGTTCAAGATAAGGAAATATCTATCTGGCCTGACTTGCTATATAAGTACCAGATGGTAATGATTAAAATTAAATTAAATTAATGTTTGACAGTCCATGAAAAGCATAAATTGCATGGTGTGCTACTTGTCCAATCTGTCATCTTGTTTCCCTCAGTTCAGGTCAACAAACAACAGCTGAAAGCTCCCTCTCTGGGTCAAACAGTAGCTATTTCTCTGCTGTGGAAATGGCAACTCAGTTTACTAAGTTGAAGGCTTCTATGCTGCTGAAATCATGATTAAGATGCCTTAAAAGGCAGAGAATGCTATCTTTTTTGCCACTATCTCCAGCAATCATCTCGCAAACATGGTAACAGCAATTAATGGTTAGAGTTCAGAAACTGGGAAACCCGAACCTGGCCTAAGCAAACCATTGCCAAAATCACAAAGCAATTGCCAGCTCTAATGACAGCCTTCTTCATTCACATGGTTTCTAGAATGTGTGGGCAGTGCCGATGTGTTATCAAGTTGCAAAAGAATTCATGGTATCACATTTTAAAATCACCCATCTGCCAAGTACTCCCTTCCAAAGTACTTTCAGATTTAGACTTTTGCTCCTTTCCACAGCGTTTTATTCAGGAATCGGTGTTCCAATATTTACACTGCCTTTCTAGCTACTTAAACACAAAGTAGCATTTCAACCTTTGCACTTTTGCACAAGAACTTTGATGAAATTTTCAAAATGTTCAGCATACATTTTTTTGGTGGCAAAGATCAGCTTCTCCAGAAATAAGTCATGTAGTAGAGCAAACAACTGAAGCAGGCACAGTGCTGGAAGCTAGAATGTGCTACCAAGATCAGCCTTCAGGAATGAAACACTTCTTTCCTCAGCTGTTGGTAGAGCTGCTGGAGGGCAGCCTTCAGCTGTCAGCCCCCTTTGGAGATTGCCTCCACTGAAGAAAACTACCTCACCCAAGATCCCCTCTCTTTCTAGGGGCAACGATATAACCCAACTCAGGACAACTCTTTCTCATCATTTTCTCTACCTGGGCATGTCTTCCAGAGTACTGCCTGAATCCCTCCCCAATTCACTCAGGTCTCTGCTTAAATGTCACTTCATCAGAAAGGCCTTTTCTCATCTCTTTTTCTAAAACAGCACACACTCAGGCCTTCTGCATAGCCCCACCTCCACTGCTCCCCGTGCTCTTCACCTGCTTTCATTTCCTTCATTTCTCTTACTACCACCTGCCATTATTTACATATTTATCGATTATTTTGTTTGGTGCCTGTCTTCCCACTAGAATATAAGCTCTGTGATGGCTGGGAGTTTGGCTATTTTGTTCATTGATTTATTTCCACTTTGCAGAAAAATGCCTAACATACATAGGGATAGAAATATTTGTGAATAGGCGAATGAATGAGTGGTTAGCTGCCTAAATCTTGGTAACTTTCTAGTGCTCGGTTTGTCAAACTCCCTCATTGCACATTCTGGGAATCAGAGTCCTGCCAGAGAAGCATAACAGTCAAGAACACAGGCTTTGGGGTTAGACTGACCTATTCACTTTGTTCACAAACAATTACATAGCTCTTAAGCTGTGCTAAGTATTGTTCTTGATTCTGTAATGCTATTAATGCATTTAATGCTTATAACAACTGTAAGAGGTAAGTGTTATTCCCATTTTAAAGATGAATAAACTTGGGAACAGAGAGATTAAGTTATTTGCACCAGATCACACATCTAGGAAGAACCCAGGCAGTCTGTCTGCAGAATCTCTAGCACTTACCAGCTGTATAATTTTGAGTAAGTTCCTCTCTGAACTGGTTCCCTTACCTATAAAGATGAAAACAATAATATCTACCACACAAAATTTTAAACACTTTAAAATGAGATGATATGTGTAAAATGCTTAGCAGAGTTCCTTACCACATAAGCACTTAATAACAGGCAGTCATTATCATTTTTATCCCAGTACATTGCCTTCCCCTACAACCAAACAGACTGTATGGACTTCCAAGTATTACCCCCACATGACTTTTGTTTCATGGTAGATGGCCTATATTGACTGCTTGATCCTTCCTGGAGGCATTGAATGACATACCCATCCACCATTCTGATGTTCCATGCACATTCCCAGCCTTGTGTCATCTTCACCTTAGCTTTGCCCCAACCCTGTAGACAGAGCTAGGGCCAGGTCACATTTGCTGTTCACTGTCAGTTCTTAAAATAAAATGGTACTTACAGGCAGAAGCAATAAAATTTAGGTGACATGATCAGCCTTTGTTAACTAGTCCTGAAGTTCTTAGTTCCCATCATCTGGTATAATCACTCAGATAAGCTACAGCCTAAAATTGACCAGGTGTACTGGCCACTCCGGTGTACTGCCCACATTCCCTTTCAATGAAGTTCTTGTTGTTTCGGGTGCTAGAAGTACTGATGGTCCTTAGATCTCAGACCCTTCAGGGTCTGCCTCAGCTGAAGAGAACCACCATGACCAAGAGGTGGTTTATTTGATGACCTCCTGGGGTTATCCATATTCAATGACTTAACAACGCAGGAATACAAACTCCCAGCCACCTTGGCCCATCTGGTGACAACCTTGAAGGACCATTCCAGCTCCAGAGCTCCCTTGGGAGTCTGGTCTGCTGAGGCTGTTATTGAGCCTGCCTCATAGCATGTGTTCTCCCTCTGTCCATTCCTGCTTCTTTCCCCTTCCTTTCCCCAGATACTGATCTCGAGAGCATGCTCAAATAAACATCCTGCCTCCTATGCTCCATTTCAGAATGAGCTTCCCAGAAAGCCTAGCCTACAGCACTCACACTCATTGCATGGTCTCTGGATTCCTCTAGAAACCACTAAACGCAGGAGATAAAATGGCCTCCCATGATTATAACTCACTCCCCGTTCACTTCCCTAACTTAGCCCCAGTTATTTTTTTACCTTTTGTCAGAGTCATGACTAGTCTAGCCTGCCTCCTTACACAAGCACTTAAATGAAGCTAGAAAAAATGATGCCTATTAGTCAATTCTTGCCTACTGTTGATTACCTCAGCTCAGGGCTTCTCTTTCCTCAAGGAAGTAAGACAGATAATCATAAGTTGCTACACAACATTGGCTCTTTACTGTGACCTCCTGAGTCCTAGGAGAATTTATCAACAAACAACAGGCTCATTTAACCACATGTCAGAAGCAGAGTCAGTCATTAAGTGAATATAAACAACGAGATGCTTCACACATTTGGTTAAGGCTTGGATATTTATAAACATACCCTTGGGCAAGGGTTAGCCTCAATGACACTCACTTTGGGAATAACAAATCCCAAATCACCTATTTGTTATATCATAAATGACATTTTGATCTGAGTAATCATTAAAATTTCTGTACTTTTAATAACCCATAAAATCTTAACATGCTCCCTTACATGCCAGATTTCCTGAACTGCAGATGGATCAACCTCATAGCTTCCATTTGATCTTGAAGTATAGAGAAAATAGTTGCCCTATTTAAGTGTGCAGTGCTGTGTGTTTGATAAGCTAATAAAATCATAGAAGACAAAAGTGCAGCAGAGCATAACTAACTATTTTTTAGATTTACTGTGGGAAGATACTTTCTCTAATTAAGTTGATCTTCCTAAGCATATCCTTTGCTCTCACAGTATGCAGCCTAATTCTTACAAAGGAATGAAAGGAACACTCGATAGTCGATTGGTTTCTCGTATTAGTTTTTGTTTTATTATATCCTTTTAGAAATACTGTTTCATTTCTGATCTTATACTGTCGAGTTACCCAAAGTGGAGCTTGTATTGTTAGGCAGGCATGGGTCCTGATCAATATTCTGTCCTTTACAGTGAAAGATGATATGATTGATGCTGACTTCAATCTGTATGGACAACCACAGCTGTAAAAACAGATGCTCCTCTCCCAGGACAATCATTTATATTCGTGGTGCAGGGCACTTAGCAGAGATGGGTGTTTTGTGTCAGTAGGCCTCTGGTACCCCTAGACCGTCTGAAGATTATCCTTTAAAAGTTATGATTCACGGTTGATGGGGCTCGCTGCCTCCTAGAATTCTACAACTCCTATGGATCGTGCTCTGAGATTTTGCTCCTGTGCCTCGGATACTTAAAATCACCTCATTTTAGGCCCCCTATAAGTGGTTACTTAGGTCACCAGAACAATGAATCAATAAGGGCTTAATTAAAACATTCTGTATAAAGCACATTATGGTTGTGAATGTCACTGTAGGGGAAACTACTGTGGTTTAACATCTGCCCACAGGAGCTTCAGACTTAGTTGGGGAAATGCAATTAAAGCAAAATGACGTTTGTCGTTATTGAAATAGGTTGGGTCTTATGACTTCTATAATCTCAAAGTGAATCACAGGGGTTCTTGTTAAAATGCAGCTCTCATAGCAGATTCATACTGAATATGAATCTCTGGATTGGTGTTGGAATCTGCATGTTTAACAAGCTCCCTAAGTGATTCTCATGCATTCTTAATATTGAGAACCATTGCCCTAGAGGCTGATTATTTCAGTGTAGGCATGGTTCCTGCAATGACACAATTAGTTAGTGAGTCTCTGTGTTTTGTAAAGAAATAGCAGCATTCAGTGACCATTACCACTGAAATGTATGATTAATGATTATAACGATGGTGTTGATGCCCCATGCAGAGCACTCATCCCCCAGCTGCTTACTCCATCTTACCCAGAACCGTAACTAGCTCTATGCATTTTATATTTAGTAGCTGTGAGTGTTGGCTGCTAACAGCTCACAGCTGCATTCTTCTCTGGAGAATTACTCTCAGCTGATAGGAACCACCTCACCCAGAGATGCCTAACAGGCATGTACCCACCAACACAGCCAATGACTGACTGGTATGAGGGAGCAAAAATCCAGTCCCTTTGCTCAAGGGAGACAATTCTGTGGTGCCATCTTTGCTCTAGAATGTCCTGTGAGAGTAGGCCAATGTTAGACTTCTGCTGAAACTATGGCTTTGCTTGGCTTCTTTCCCTGCCTTTCCTGCTTCCCTCACATTTTTCCTTGCAGGTTTCTCCTGAGAACATTCCAAGAAATAAGTGTTGAAGAGGATATGGTAAAAGAGATCCACATATGCACTGTTGGTAGGAATGTAAATTGGTACAGCAATTATGGAAAATAGTATGAAGTTTCCTAAAAAATTTTAAAATTACCAAATTATCCACCAGTCCCACTTCTGGATATATATCCAAGGAAATGAAATTAGCACATCAAAGAGATGTCTCACAATAACCAAAATATGGAATCAACTTAAGTGTCCATCAGTGGATGAATGGATAAAGAAATTGTGGAATATATAAACAATGGAATACTATTCAGCCTTTAAAAAGAAGATCCAGCCGGGTTCGGTGGCTCAGCCTGTAATCCCGCGCCTTTGGGAGGCTGAGGTGAGTGGATTGCCTGAGCCCACGGGTTCGAGACCCGCCTGGGCAGCGAGACCTCATCTCTACAATAAATCAAAAATCAGCCGGGCGTGGTAGCGCATGCCTGTAATTCCGGCTACTTGGAAGGCTGAGGCGGAAGGATCGCCGGAGCCCAGCAGGTCGAGGTTGCGGTGGCCGGGAGCGGCCACTGCACTCCAGTCTGGGCGACAGAGTGAGACTCCAACTCAAAAATAAATAAATAAATAAAAATAAATAAATAAATAAAAAGAAGATCCTACTTTTTTCCAACAACATGAATGAATCTGGAAGACATCATGCGAAGTGAAATAAGCCAAACACAAAAAGACAAGTACTGCATGAACTCACTTATATGTGGAATCTAAAAAGAAGAAAACGTGAATGCTGTACCTAGAAACAAAGAGTAGAACGGTGGTTACCAGGGCATGGGAAGGTAGGGAATGGGAAGATGTGGGCCAGAGGGTACCAAGGCACTGTTATTCAGGATGAATAAGTCTAGAGATTCAATGCACAGCATGAGGACTATACTTCATCATATTGTATAGTAAAGAAGTTTTCTGAGAGTAGATTTTTAGATGCTCTTACTGCAAAAAATGGTTAACTGTGTGAGATGATGGATATGTTAACTTGCTTGTCTGTAGTAACCATTCCATTATGTATATATGTATATAAAAACATTACGTTGCACACCTTAAATATATACAATTAACATAAAAGAATCCTTGTGTCGGTCTCTACTTCTATGTTACTCTACCTAAGACAATATTCATCAGTTGAAGAGGCTTTCCGTCGGGAGGAAAGTTGTAAAAAATAACAAAAAACTCTGTGATAAACACAGAGATATATTTATAGTAAGATTTAAAAGTTCCAGGGAAAATGGGCTAACTCCACCATGTTTCTCCCACTCAAGGTAGCTATAAAACCTGGATAGAATGCATACGGCAGCTAACTGAAGACTCCAAGAAGTAAACAGTAGCAGGCAGATTTGGAAAGACAGACCAGAATCTGAAGTACTGCCAAATTGGTGCTGAGTTTATTATTTATTTTATCCCTGACCTGGACTCCAGGCATCCCAAAACCTAGAAGTGGGAACAGGGACATGGGTAGAGAGAGCTTCTGAGAAAGCCCACTAGTTCTACCTCAAAGAGCAGGAAAGAGATCTCCTAATGCTCAGAGAGAGTGGGGGAAGTACCCTGGGTTTTTTCCCTTGTCTCTATTTTTGTGCACTCTAGGCAATCCTGTAGTTGCAACAGTAGCAATAGAGACAGCAGCTGCAGTGGGGACCTATGAATGTCTAAAACTCTGAGGGAAGGAAACCTTTTCTTCTGGTCAGAAGGGCTGTGTCCTAAGAGGATGAAGTGAATCCCCATTGATTATTTTCCTCTCTTTGCCCTCCTGCTGTTCAGTCCCATAGATAGAGTTTCAGGAAGTGCATGGCACAGCATAGTTAGCTAAAGTCCTACTTTTCTTAGACTGTAAGAGGGCCAGAAACTGTAAAGTAAGCCCTAAAAAAAGAAAAATTAATGCGGAAATTTTGGGAAGTATGAGGGAAACAACCCCATAAAATTGTTTATGATCTCCTAGGTACACTTCCTAGTTGTGTATGTATGAATCTGACCCTAAACAATATACTAAATATTTTAATAACTGAATTATGGGACAGAACACTGCTTGTATCCCAAATTGGCCACTGGTATGCACACATACGAGGCAAACATGAATAGCCTTGCAAAGCTTTGGAAACTGAACTGACACTGGAACCACAACCCACAGAAGACTCCTTGAAATGTACAACCTTAACCCAATTGAGTTCCTTGCTTGTTACAATAAAAGTAACTACATTTCCTATAGGATTTAAAGACACGGAGTCTGATAACCCAGAGGAGTAAAATACAAAATTACTCAGCACAGAGAGAACCAGGAAAAATCTCAACTCTCATGGGAAAAATAACTAATACTAAGATGACACGGGTGTGGGAATTATCACACAAAAATCGTTAAGGCAACTATCATTAGGATGTTTTAAGAAGTAAGGAAAAAACCATGCGAAAATAAGTGAGAAGATGAATGTCTCAGCAAAGAAATAGAAGATATAAGGAGGAATCAAATGAAAATTTGAAATAAAAATTTTAGAAATGAAAAATACAATAACCAAAATGAAAGTCACAAAATAATAGAGGAAATAGTGAACTTAATATACTATTCAAACAACAAAGAGAAAAAATATCTTTTGTGAATAATAATCAGAGGACAATACTAAAAGGTCTTAACATTTGTGTCGTTGGAGTCTCAAAAGAAAATGAGAATGAGTATGGTGTAGAAAAAATATGTGAGGAAATAATGACTGAAAACTTTCCCAATTTGGCAATAGACATAAACCTGCAGAATTAAGAAGTTCAGCAAACTTCAAATAGGATAAACCCCCAAAATTTCATGCCCAGGCACGTCATAACCAAACTACTGAAAACTAAAGACAAATAAAAATTCTTGAGAGCAGCCAGAGAAAATGACACATCACTTACAGGGGAATAACAATTTGAATTTCAGCAAATTTCTCATCAGAGACCATGGAGGCCAGAAGAAAGTGGTTGGCATTTTGTTAAAGTGCTAGAAAAAACTAATTGTCATTTCAAATTTTTAGTAATGAGAGTAAAATAAAGACATTATCAGGTGAAAGGAAACTAAAGTAATTTATTCCCAGCAGACACTTTCTGAAAGAACTGTTAAAGAAATTTCTTCAGACACATGGGGAAAAAAACACCAGAAAAAAACTTCAAGCATGAAAGAAAAGCAACATAAATGATAAACTCTGGGTAAGTAGAATATTCTCTCCTCTTAATTTCTTTACAACATTTTTGATGATTAAATGCCAAACGTAAGACTTTCTGATACTTTTCCAATAAATGTAGGTGTACTACATAAAAGCAACTACAATATAAAGGGAGGAGAGTAAAGGAGCATAAATGTTGGTAAAATTTTTCCACTTGAAGTAGTAAAATACTAATTTTGAGTAGACCAAAAATTTCAGTATGTATATTATAATTCTTAGAACAAACACTAAAAAGAGTGTTTTTAGTGTTGCCCTTTTCTCTGTTCAGCAAAAAGCAAACAATAAAAATTTTAAAAGCATAATAATAAAGATATAGTAAAAAATAAGTAAATTATAATGGAATATTAAAATATGTTCAAATAATTCAAAAAGAGGAAGAAAAAGGAAAACAAATAAGAAACAGAACAAACAAAATAAATAATGAAATAGTAAGTCTAAATAGAAATAAATCAATAATTACATTAAAAGTAAAAGTTAGAGATTGTTAGAATGAACTTTTTTTTTTTTTTTTAAGAGTTGGAGTCTCACTCTGTCGCCCAGGCTGGAGTGCAGTGGCCGCTCCCAGCCACCGCAGCCTCCACCTGCTGGGCTCCAGCAATCCTTCCGCCTCAGCCTTCCGAGTAGCCGGAATTACAGGCATGCGCTACCACGCCCGGCTGATTTTTGATTTATTGTAGAGATGAGGTCTCGCTGCCCAGGCGGGTCTCGAACCCGCGGTCTCAGGCAATCCACTCACCTCAGCCTCCCAAAGGCGCGGGATTACAGGCTGAGCCACCGAGCCCGGCCTTTTTTTTTGAGTTGAAGTCTCACTGTCGCCCAGACTGGAGTGCAGTGGCCGCTCCTGGCCACCGCAGCCTCGATCTGCTGGGCTCCGTCGATCCTTCCACCTCAGCCTTCCAAGTAGCTGGAACTACAGGCACGCGCTACCACGCCCGGCTGATTTTTGATTTATTGTAGAGATGAGGTCTTGCCAAGTTGCCCGGGCGGGTCTTGAACTCGCGGGCTCAGGCAGTCCACTCACCTCAGCCTCCCAAAGGCGCGGGATTACAGACTGAGCCACCAAGCCCGGCAGAGTGAACTTTTTAAAAAAAGATCCAAATACATGCTGTATGTAAGTGATACCCTTCAAATATAATGATGTAGGTATGTTAAAAGTTTAAAAAAATGGAAAAGATATACCATACACATACTAATAAAAAGAATGCTAGAGTGACTGGCAAAGTGGCACACTGATGAATCTAAGCTGTTTTCTCCATAATTTGCTAAATAAAACTTTAATTTACATTATCTTTTTCAGAAAAGTTTTACTTCATCTTGCCCATAGACCTTCCAGGCATCCAGATAGTAAAAAGCCAAGCAACACTAGCTGGACAACTTTTGTGAAGTGTTCACAGGTCTTAAATTAGAACACTACGGATTGCTCTAATCTAATGGTTTACCATAAGGATATAAGACATATTAGGTACAGGGCATTTTTCTAGGCAGATCTTTTTTTCCTGTTAAAAAGAATCCACCTCTTTCTTCCATTTTCATTTTACAATGATAGCAACACCTACCTGATGTAGTTGTAAATATTAAGATGAGAAACCTAAGAGATATGCTTGGCACAGTGCCTGCCACATAGTAGATACTCAGTGAATATAGTTCCATTTCTCTTCATTTTCATGCCCTAGAGTAAGGTTTGTTAAGTAAATTTAGAGTAAATTTTGAAGTCTCAAATAAGGTTTTATAGAGGGTATGTAATGATCTTGGCCTTGAGGAGAAGCTGAGATTTGATGGAAAGCAAAAAAGAAAGATTTTATCCAGACCCCAGTAACAAGATAGCATGAAGGTAATCTTTGAAGCCCCAGACAGCCAAAGGTAGGATTAGGATTAATGATAAAGAAGTCTTGATAAGTAGGAATGATATTGATTTGGAGCCTAGACTTAAGAAAACACATTGAAAAAGGCTTACTTTTGTGGATGTGAGAGTTGACTCAAGCTAGCCCTTGACCACATGGGGAAGTAGGCAACATTTTTATTTGATGCTTTTCCATCACCCATTTCTGATGTCTTTCTTTTAGCATCTTGTCTAAGGACTCTGGTGTACTACTTATGGTCACTTATTTGGGAAAAAAGTGAGCTGAACGATAACTAATTTAGATTAAAGAGTTTTTGACTGAATGGGTTCACCATTCTAGGTCATCAGCAGTTTAAAAGAGAAACTTGGGGCCAGGCATGGTGGCTCACGCCTCTAATCCCAGCACTTTGGGAGGCTGAGGCAGGAGGATCACTTGAAACCAGTGTTGGAGTTTTTAGTAAGCTATGATCGTGCCACTGCCTCCCAGTCTGGGTGAGAGAGAGAAAGAGAGAGAGAGAGAGGGAGAAAGAGAGAGAGAGAGAATCAACAAACCTTGGCTTGCTTTGTGAAGCCAAGAAAGACTCTTCAATTATTGAATTTCCAGCACTTCTTCTGAGGAGGGAAGTTTTTTTTTTTATTAGAGAGGCTACTCAAATCATATCGCAATGATAACTTCCCACTTAGATCCAGGCATGCACAGTCTAGATATAATCATGCTTTAGTGTCATCATTCTGAATGATACTTTAGATGAATTTGTCTCAATTGCCCCTATGCAGATATCAGTGTTGAGCAATAGGGAGAAGCACTGAAGGGATTCCTGGCTGAAGCAGCCCTAGGTTCAAAGAAATGGAGAAACAATCAAGTGAAAAAAGCCAAGACCCAAAGTAACAGTACTGTATTAAATCCGAAGGGACAGAGGCAGGATGCCAATCATCCTCCAAGTTTGAAGTTAGGAGAGATGAAGTTCAAACTAGGGAATGGTGAGAAACAACTGTTGAGTCCAAGGGGGTAATGGCGACGAGTTCATCCTTGACATCCATGGCTAATGTTTCTTTGTTTTTTAATGTTAAAGGTGTGGAGTGCAATTCAGGATTAGGTAGATAGGTATTCATCATACAAGTAAAGTTTGGGCCTCCCTTTGGTCCCCCTTCACCAGGTTTGAGATCAGGTACCTTTATTGATGTTATGTGCCCCACTCCCCTGGCAGCGTCCCACTACTGGCAAGCCCCTTATTATAGTATTATGATAAATGTTCAGGATCCACTTATAAGTGAGAACATGCGGTACTCAGTTCTTTGTTTCTGTGATAGATCACTGAGTATGATAGACTCTAAATCCATCCAAGTTGCTGCGAAGTCCATAATTTTGTCCTTCTTTGTGGCTGTGTAATACTCCATCATGTATATGTACCACATTTTTTAATCCAATCCACTTTTGATGGGCAGCATGGTTGGTTCCATGTTTCTGCTATAGTGAATAATGCTGGAATAAGCATGCATGTGCAGGTATCTTTTTTACAGAATGATTTGAGTTCCTCTGGGTATATTCCCAGAAGGGGAATTGTGGGGTCGTATGGAAGGTCGATTTTGAGATCTTTTAGGAATCACCAAACTGTTTTCCACAGAGATTGTATTAGGTTACAATCCCACCAACAGTGTAGAAGCATTCTCTTTTCCCCGCATCCTTTCCAGCATTTGTTGTTTCTTGAGTTATTGACGATGGCCGTCCTGACCAAAGGGAGGCCCAAACTTTACTTGTATGATGAATACCTATCTACCTAATCCTGATATAGGTGATATCTCAGTGTGGTTTAAATTTGCATTTCTTTGACAATTAGTGAAGCTGAGCATTTTTTCATGTATCTGTTGGCTACTCATATGGCTTCTTTTTAAAAAGTGAGCTAAAGATATGAATAGACACTACTCAAAAGAAGACATGGCTAATATTTCATGTTCAGTGGCTGCCAGCTGTGACTGCCCACTGGATTAGCTTAAAAGGTTAAAGGCAGACTGAGTATAGAAGATGCAGCAATGGACTTCTGATGCTATGGGGAAATTTTAAATAAGTATTAGAAAGAATTGGCAGCTGTTAGACTACTGAAGTTATGACACATACTACCAGAGAAGGCAGTAAAGTCACTATTTAAAGACTCATTAGACCCTCATTCATTTTAAAGACAAGATTTATGAAAAATAATGAGATCTATCTTATGTTAGTGCTGAAATATGAGCTAAATGACCCATGAGAGGTCTCTTCAAACCCAAGCGATTCTATTTAAACGTTAAAATGCATCTGCTAGAATGGAAATTAAATCCAATAAGCATTCTCCTCAGAAAAGCATTGCTTTGTATGAGCAATGCTCTATTTGCTCTTCTCTTTCTCTCTTTTTATCCCTTCCAAATTAAAAACTGGCTCAAACCTATCTCAAAAGTAATTTTCTTGATATTAACCCCTAAGAACAGGACTCATAGTGTAATATATCAAGGATGTCAAATAAACTTCATTTTGATAGGGGGTTCCAGAGCTTTGTGTTGAGAAATATTCTGAAGCTGCTGCGCATGAAAAAGTATGACTGATTAACAATGCCCGCCTCACGCAGGAAGGGGGATTAGAGCATGCTTACTAGGTTTTGATACTCCTGCTGCAGAACAAACAACCCAGGGAGTATTGATAATTAAAAGTAATAAGAAGGCAGTCTAATATTTTAATATCCTGAAGCATATACGATCTCACAGATATCAATGAGATTTGGTGCATGGAATAATGGATTCCTTCCAAGAATAAGGAAATAAGAGGTCAGTCGTTGTTCAAAGCAAAGATATCCACAGAAGAGGAAAAGACAGAGTACTAGTACACTAAGAATACATAAATTGTTTTTGCAAATCTACTACCTTAAGGTTGAAACCTTCAGGAAAACATTTAGGTATGATTTAAAGGAGAGAGGAAGCAAAACTGCTTGGCCTCATGGAGAGCACATAATATTCTTCTAAGATTGATTACAAAACTGATTTTATAGGCATAGAGTTGAACTTTAGTCATCACCCATTTCCAAAGCCAAGTTGTTAACCACAAAGCAATACTGCTTAAACCTTAGCTGAAACTCTGACCCCTAAGTTCTTAATAACTTTTATCTCTTTTGATAGACTGATCTACATAGCTGCCTAATGACCTTGAAGGCTCAAAAGGTAAATCATGCTGGTGAAGTTGCATCAGTTTCCTGAAGGGTTTTTTCAGAGGATTCAGCCTAGAATATCTCAAGTTTTGAGTCAACACCCACATTCTTGCTCTACCATTTAAAGCTGTGGAGGTCTGTCGCGTGGTTCTGGTGGCTGTGGTAATGTAAACTCTAGTACAGGGCACACATTCCTCCAGTCCCATATCTGCTTTACTTGAAACAAGTCAAAATGGGGGCATGTGGTAGTTGGAGGTGAGGTGGGGGGAGATGAGGGACTGTTGTCTGACATATTGTTAGAACTCAAAGGTTTATCAAAAGAATAAATAGCTGACTGAATGTGAGTGGAATTATTGGAACCACCTTAAATAGTGGAAGGAAAAATGCCTGCTGGCCTTGGAGCAACGGATATAACAAGCCAGCAAAACAGAAGCAGGACAGTGTAGATAAGATTAGAACTTTCCTACCCTACTATCGCCAACCATCCTTCTAAGACCGGAAGACTGAGATAACTTTGCATAGGAGGCATGTACGTCTGTGCAAGAATCCTAAGACACGAAGGCTAACCTTCAAATTAGCAGGGGCAGTTTATGCAGGCATGAGGAAATTTGGCAGTGCTTAATCTGGGCATTCTTTAGCATGTACAGTATGAAATAGGGAAATAGGGTCACGCAGAAGATCATTAAAGTGTTTGGTTTGTTCTGTGAGTCTGGGCTTGGACAAATAAACCTTTTTTCCTTCTTAACAATATACTAGTATGTTGGGAGATAAACAACATCTAAAACTCATGAGCCTTTA
This sequence comes from Cephalopachus bancanus, assembly GCA_027257055.1. Classification (NCBI taxonomy): domain Eukaryota; kingdom Metazoa; phylum Chordata; class Mammalia; order Primates; family Tarsiidae; genus Cephalopachus; species Cephalopachus bancanus. The sequence continues at coordinate 788,218 of JAPVLO010000544.1, read as the reverse complement.
ATGACTTTATTGAAGGAAACAATTGTATTCATTTTAGTGACCAGAAAATAATCTAGAGTAGTTTAAGAATAAAAAATTGATTTTGTTTTTAATTGACTATATTCTGAATTGCTGATTTTGGATGTTAAGCTGTGCTGCCATGCTCACTTTTAAAAATAATTTTTAAAGATGTGGGGTACAGTTCAGGATTAGGTTTACAAGTGGTCATTGTACAGGTAAAGTTTGGGCCTCCCTTTGGTCTCCACTTCACCTGGTTTGAGATCAGGTACCCTTATTGATAAAGTGTGCCTCCTCCCTTCCCCTGGCAGTTTCCCACTACTGCCAAGCCCTTTCTTATAGTATTATGAGAATTGGTCAGGGTCTGCTTATGAGTGAGAACATGTGGTACTCAGCTCTTTGTTTTTGTAATAGATCACTGAGTATTATAGACTCTAAATCCATCCAAGTTGCTGCAGAGTCCATAATTTTGTCCCTCTTTGTGGCTGTGTGATATTCCATCGTGTATATGTACCACAGTTTTTTTATCCAGTTCACTTTCAATGGGCAGTATGGTTGGTTCCATGGTTTTGCTATTTTGAATAATGCTGCAATAAACATGTGTGTGCAGGTATCTTTTTCATAGAATGATTTGAGTTCCTCCAGTTACATTCCCAGAAGGGGGATTGCTGAGTGTCATTCTCATTTGTAAGGAGAGAGCTTGGTGGTATTTGATCATCTAAGTAAATTGGAATATAAGGTTGTATTAAATTGGCTAAGTTTAGGCTTCATTTTAAAAGTGACTGTGCAGAGGATATACCGGGGAGACCCAGAACACTCAGAATTGTCTTTTGGAGAATGAGCCTTTTGTGGTACAAACTTTCCCCACTAGTTAAGTGTTCTAGGAACCCATTGACGTCTATGCATCAGCTACCATTGTCATGAGAGACAATGTGTGGAAGAAACGTCCTAAGTTTTGGCAAACAGATGACTGGTTGCTCCCCCATGAGAACGCTCCTGTCCACACCACGCTGAGTGTTCAGCAGTTTTTGACTAAAAACTTTGTGTCCCCCATGCCCCACCCTCTCTATTCACCCGATATCGCCCTGAGCAACTTTCCCCCCCCAGATGATAGAAGTCCTCAAAGGAAAACGTTTTGCTGATGTGGAAGAGGGGAAACAAAAAATGACAGAAGCACTAAAAGGCATCAAAACTGAGTTTAAAAACTGTTTTGAACAGTGGAAAAAGCATCTTGATAGGTGTATTGCATCAAACGGAGAATACTTTGAAGGTGGCTGACGTTTAAACATGTAAGAATAAGTGCAATTTTTTATAGATAAAATTCGGGTGTTCTGGGATCTTCCCTCATATAGTCTTGGGAATTTGTGGTGTCTAGAATCTGGTACCAGAATGAGTTTTGCCTGGCAAATGCTAATTTTGCTTTACAATTATTTGGACAATGCTTCTGCATTTTATGCTTTATCATTTACAGTTATTGACAAGCATAATATTATTGGATATAAAAGTGAACATATAATTTAATCTCCATTTGGGTTTTGAGAGCATTCTAACTGAAATATCTCACTATCTACTTGGTGAAGGTATGTAGAAGAAAAAGACATTCTCAGCTCTAACTTATCCATTATCATAAATTGTTGTCATTTAAGAAAAGATATTTTATACCACTAGCCCTGCTTCAAAGGGGCAAAATATTTAGAATCTAATACTCCTCTATATAACTTGTTATATTGCTTAATTCAGTCCATAATCAGGAAATAGGCAGACATATTTAATTCATTATGTGTTCCTGGGCTCAGAATGCAACTGAATTTTATCAGAAATTTGAAAGAGTAGAAATTTGTAAAATGTGTGTTTTCGTGTTTAATTAGAAGAAATGCGAAATGATGTCTTTTGGAATTGAGAATGAATTTTCATAGAATTCAGAATACCTTAGTATTTTCCTCTTATGGAAAAGCATACTGTAAGTGCTGGGAAATTAAAGCCCACCCAGAAGCAGCTCTCATCCAATGATGGGTGAAAATTGGTTGGATAAGTAATCCAGCTCTCATGCTCCTAAGATCCAACGATTCTGAGGTTCATGTTCTATATCACGGGTCAGCAAACTATTTCTGTAAGAAGCCAGTTAGTAAATATTTTAGGCTTTGCAAGCTACATGATCTCTGCTACAATTACTCAACTATGTTGTTGTATAGCAAAAGGAACCATAAACAATTTGTAAACGAATGCGCATGGCTGTTTTCCAATAAAACTTTATTTATGAATAAAGTTTGAATTTTATATAATTTTTATGTGCCACAAAATATTCTTCTTTTGATTTTTTGAACCATTAAAAACATTCTAGCTCACAAACTGTTCAAAACCAGGCTGGATTTGGCCCACAGGTTGTAGTTTGCCAAATTGTATCTACATTGTATCTTGAAGTTTCTCTGGAGATTCTACAGTGATATCTTGCTGGAAAACCCATTATTGCTTTTTTCTCTTGCCTGTCTCACTTCCCCATTTACCTAACAGTGTTCCTTGGAATTGCCTCCCAAGCAAGCTACATGTGTTTGAATACTTATCTTGAGGTTTGCTTCTAGAGGAAACAAAACTAAGTTTGGCTGATTAATCACTGAATTGAACATGTGTTGCTTGGCATTGTGGAGACCCCAGGAAAGGGTCCTGGGCTCCTAACAGCAGATTCAATACAAGGATCTTTTCACTACAGTTACGTGCTGCTTGACAATGGGACTATATTCTAAGAAATGTGTCACTAGGAGATTGCATCATTGTGCAAACATCACCTAGGCTATATGCTATAGCCTATTGCTCCTAAGCTAAAAACTGCACATCATGTTACTATTCTGAATACTGTAGGCAACTGTAATACAATGGCAAGCATTTGTGTATTTAAACATAGAAAAGGTACAATATAAAATATATCTATATTTTTAAAAAGCTACACCTGTGTAGGGCACTTACCATGATTGGAGCTTGCAGGACTGAAAGTTGCTCCTGGGTGAGTCAGCGAGTGAAAGTGAATGTGAAGGCCTAGGATATTACTGTAGACTTTACAAACATTATATATTTAGGTCACACTAAATTTATACAAAGTACTTTTTCTTCAATTATAAATCCTTAGCTTATGGTAAGTTTTTGACTGCATATTTAAAAAATTTTTTTTTTAACTTTTTGACTTTTTAAACAACACAGCTTAAAACACTTTGTACAGCTGTACAAAACTATTTCCTTCGTACTTTTATTCTATAAGCTTTTTACTATTTTTAATGTTTTGCATTTTTGTTTTAATTTTTTGTTAAAAACTAAGATAAACACACATTAGCCTATGCCTACACAGGGTCAGATCATGAATATCATTGTCTTCCACCTCCACATTTTGTCCCACTGGAGAGTCTTAGGGTCAATTACACTCATGGAGCTGTCATCTCTGATGATAACAAAGCTTTCTTCTGGAATGCCTCCTGAAGGACCTGTCTGAGACTGTTTTACAGTTAGCTTTTTTTTTTACAAGTAGAAGGAGTATATTCTAAAATGATAATAAAAAGTATAGTACAGAGAATGTATAAACCACTAACAGTCATTTATTATCATTTTCAAGAATTATGTACTGTGCATAATTGTATGTGCTAGACTTTTACATGACTGGCAGCTCAATAAGTTTGTTTACACCAGCATCACCACAAACACGCAAGTGACAGTGTGCTATGACATTGTGATAGCTACAATGTCACTAGATACACATCTTAAGAATTTTCCAGCTCCACTGTATTTTTATGGGATCCCTGTCATATATATAGTTTGTCATTGACAGAAACATCCTTATGTGGTACATGACGGTTAAAGGAATAACCTTTACCATTTCGATCTTCTGACTTGCATCTGAGGTAGAACTGAGAGTGTTAATACCTGCAATGAATCCAAGGCAGCCATCTCATCTTCTTGGATCCATCACGCTCAAATTCTCATGCTGGGTTTATCAGCAGTGAGGACGTAAAGGTTCCTCATAGCAGCAGGTGCTGGTGACTCACAGTCAACAGAGTCATGTAACAGTCCGCAGGAATCCAGGGGCGTTGGGCGTGATGATAACCATTGCAGCAATCTCTGTAGCCATGGGGATTTATGAAATGTGTTTTCTTCCCAAAGCTCCCTGCAAATAACCAAAGGACTGAATTATTTCTAGATCAGGAACAGCAGGTGGGTAGATGGGGCATTCATTTTTTGGTCCCATCTCGCTCATTTTATGTAGTAATTGCTTTCTCTGCAAATTGAAAAAGCTTTCCTCACCCTGTTCTCTGCTGTTCCAGATGGCTATACCCTCTCAACCTGGCAGGTGCCTGCCTGTTGGCAGTGAGGCTGTGAACTTCCTAAGTGCAGCATTTTCTGATTTTCAGACACAAAGAAACAATATAGATTCTTCTATTAATGACAGACTTCTCTGATGAAAGGACAGGCCATGACATGTGGACAAGAAATTATGAAGCCATCTCAAGCTCTAAAATACTAGGGACTTATGCATTGTTGAGGAGTTGATTAATAGAGATTGATTTCCTCTAGTTCTACTTAATATGCAACACACAACAAAAATATACTTGTAAATGTAAAAGAAAAAAAAGACTGACAATTCAGAACCAGCTCTGGGGTATTTACAAGTTCTAACAAAATCCTTTCAAAATGTGTTTTAATTGGGTTTCTATTAGCAAGTCTAATCCATTGGGACTCCCTAATTACTAAGGTAAGTCTTAACTTCTTTTCATTATTATTCTTTCTTTCAGTCTGAAATAGAAGGAAATTCTCTTTAAGATGTGAATTTTAACTTGAGTTTGAATCCAGCAGAGTAAGCTATCACTGGTTCATTCAGAGCCTAACCCTCTAGAGGACTTCATTTTAAAATTCAAAGACAGGGAGATTATTTATCAGTGTGGCTTTGGCAGTGACATAATTGCCCCTTGAAGTAAACAAGTTGGCCGTCTTGCAACAGAGGAAGTGATTCTTATTTATTTAGTATGGGAATTAGGTTTTGCAAACAAAGCCTTCTGACTACTGGGGCTTTAAAAAATGTTATATAGTGTTCAAATGAAAAAGCAAAATGAAGCCAGTGAATGCCTATGGTCACAGGGTGTGAGAAGTGTAGCCATAGTAATAAAAACTAAAGTGCCAGAGAGCCCAATGATCAGATCTATAAGCCTGCTGAAATTTCTTGCCCAGGTTCCACATTCCTGCTTGAAAAACACCTTCCTTTTGATCAGACACACAAAGACACACAAAGCTGGGATAGAGCAAGGTGAGAACTGACTCAGGTATGGGACAGGTTATCTTTCTGCCTGAAACAGTCTCTGAGACCATATGCTGCAGGCCTAGGCAGAGGAAAGAGAAGAGCTATTTCTTACAATCGCTTAGCTGCCGAGTCCTGGCATTCTTTCACCAAATTGCATAACCGGGGACAGCAGGTGTATTTCAGAAGCACATGGACCACCACCCTACCCCCTCCAACGTACATATATACCTCACCCAAGTCTTCCTCCAGGTCCACTCCACCAACTACATTCCCATCTGCTTTTTAATGCTGAAAAGTTCACAACTAGGGTTTTATGTAAGGTCTGTTGGATGTAAGGTCTGTTTCTTAGTAATATGTATATAATCTTGGGATATTTTACATCTTAACCCCTTCATTTTTTAATTCAAACAAACCCACAATGTTTTGTTGTAAGTAACTTCTTTAAAATAGTCTCAAAATTAAAAGGATGAGCTCTACATACTTTACTGTATACAGGAAGAGGGATACAGAAAGGGGAGACTGTGTTTTACTCATTCCAACCTCGAATCATCATAAAGAAGATTCAACACAGGTGTTCATTCTTTATACATTCTAAGGCATACTCTTTGCTATGAATGAAATATATAATAAAATAAAATTCAAAAATGAAATTCAGATCAAATACCCTGTTTAGGAACCTGGAAATGAAATTCTTTAAAAAAAAACTCCACGATTTTATCCATTTGGCCAACAGAGATGCTATATGGCATTTCTCCAAGTTCCCAAGCTTGTTTATATCACTTTGCTATCCTCATAACATCTGTGCTCTTAGGAGAGTCGTAATATACTTAACTGAATACTTTTTCTGTTTAGCCAGGAGAAGATGCATAAATACATAGAAATATAAAAATTGTCATATTGTGATAGTATGGGTAAAGTGAAACACTCATAAACAGAACTTAAGTTTGTAGAAAAAGCCATTTTTATCAAAATGTACATGTGATATAATTTAAAGTAGCAGCAGGATTTTTTCCAGAAACTCATTGTATAAAAGCATACTAACAAATATGGCGGATCAAGGTACAAGATACAAAAATATTCATTATAACATTGCAAATGTGGCAAATGCTGGAAATATCCTAACTGTTCATTAATAGGTTAAATGAATTATGGTTTATTTACACAATGTAATATTGTGCAGCCACTAAGAAGAATTAAATAAATTCAATAAGTTTATGTGTTCTGATATAGAGATACCTAAGATATTTTATTAAGTAAACTGTATGTATATGATCATATGGGGAGAGAGAGAGAGAGAGAGAGAGAGAGAGAGAGAGAGAGAAAGAGAGAGAGAGAAAGAGAGAGAGAGATTCGGTCTCACTCTGTTGCCCAGGCCAGAGTGCAGTGGCAAGATCATGACTCACCACAAACTCAACCTCCTGGTCTCAGACAATCCTTCTGCCTCAGCCTCTTAAGTAGCTGGGACTACAGGTACATGCAACCAACTGTGGTTTATTTTATTTTCTATTTTTATAGAGATGAGATCTTACAATATTGCCTAGGCTGGTCTCTAACTCCTGGGCTCAAGCAATCTTCCCACCTTGACCTCTGAAAGTGCTTGGATTACAGGCATGAAACACCACGCCCAGCTCATGCATATATATATATTTTTTTTTTTATTATTTTTATTTTTTTTTTGAGTTGGAGTCTCACTCTGTCACCCAGACTGGAGTGCAGTGGCACGCTCCCGGCCACCGCAGCCTCAACCTGCTGGGCTCTGGCGATCCTTCCGCCTCAGCCTTCCAGGTAGCTGGAATTACAGGTGCGCGCTACCATGCCCGGCTAATTTTTGATTTATTGTAGAGATGAGGTCTTGCCAAGTTGCCCAGGCGGGTCACGAACCCGCGGACTCAGGCAGTCCCAAAGTGCTGGGATTACAGGCTGAGCCACCGAGCCCGGCTGCATATATATTTTTACAAAGATATATTGACAGGCACTTTTTCCTCTAGAATCTCTAGAAAGAGGGATGTTGGCAGGAGAAAAAGTTTACTTTCACTTCATAGTCTTCTGAATTGTTTGGATTTTCTTTTTGAGGTGATCATTCGTTACTTCTGTAAGATAATCAAAAAAGAAAAATAAAAAAAAGGGGGGAAAGAGAAAAGAAAGTTGCCCTTCTGGGAGCATACATAGGTGTCGTTTTGGTTTACATGCTCTCTGGGACAGTGGTTGTACTGGGTTAGAAGAGGTCAGCATCGACTTCCCCAATGTGCCCTGAACATCAGTGTCTCTGTATGTATTATAGATGTGTCACCATGTACTGATATCTATCTTATTTGAACCAGCGCAAATAGCTTGTAGTACTTCTTGGGGTGACAAATTTCATAGATATATCATCCTGATTTCGATTTCACACCCCTCTCAGGGGTGCAAAGAAAAGAGGGCTCTAAATTTAATTTTTTCAGTCTTCAAGAGATGCCTTCCAGGTGCAGGATTATAGAGGCTTGGTGAGTAAGTCAGTGTTTATCTCTTTATGTCTTTCAAAAATGTATGTAGTCTTTGACTCTATCTCCTACACAGCCTCGCCTTTCCAAGCAGAAGAATCACAGATCTTTTCATCTGCCTTCAAATAAAGATATCCCCCTTTTGTCCAGTTTTTTAGGTGCCCTTCTCTAGGAAATTTCCAGCTCTAATATAACATTTTTTGAGAGGTTTTAGAATCAGAATTGCAAATGGTTTTCTCAGGATGGCTGTACAAGGATTTTATATAGAGTTCTTTATTTTGTTTCCACTGCCTTTTTTTCTTGACAAGTCCCACTGCTTGGCCAGCTTTTTGGAACAAGTTATCCAACTCCTTTTAGCCATTCTTTTCCCTCTGCAAGACACCAACATCTCCAGATGAAAATGGAAAATGTTCAGATGGTTCTAAATCCCAGAATCCCAGAATAGAACTTAAGGAGTCATTAGATATAATTATGTCCAAACCTCTCATTTTATAAATGGGGGAAACTGAGGTTCAGAGAGATTAAGCAAGGACTCCAACTTGAATCACCAAACTTCCATGCCAGCCCTTTTTCCACCACATGTGTATAGGAGACATATTAAAGATATTTGATATCTGTATATAGCACAGACATTAGACTGAAAACCCACCTGAGTGTTGGAGAAGGGTCCTGAAGGCAGCCTGATGTGATGGGCAATAGATCTTTATTTGCTCAGTCAAGGAGTGTTGTCCTGGGAGAGGGACAAAGATGGTTTCAGAGGTGTAGGGATTGAAGGCTGTAAAGCTCAGAGCAGCATATCTTGGCCAACAAATATGGAAGTATTTAAATATAATAACAACTAGGACAGTCATCTCAGATTGTTTCAGTTTTGTAGCAGTTGTATATATGATGCTTTGGTCTAATTTAGATTAAAATTAGGTGTACTTTTTTTTATTCATCTGTATGCTTTGATGTGTGAAGACTCAGAGACTCTGGCAAAGTGGTGTGCTTTAAATCTTTCAAAATTTAGACATCATGAAAATGACATCCAGGTACTCTGAACATTATACATAATTAACCAAAGTCTAAAGGTCTCCCACATCCAGTAGTAGACATTTAATACCAGTCACAAAAATGAAATCTTTAAGTCACAAAATAGATGCATCTACACAGAAATATGAGCTCTCTAAAAATGCATGAGCTGCTGCTTATCCATCTTCAAGGAAAAATGAGTCACAGTAATGTTTCCCTCTGTGCAACAGATTTTAAATTGTGATTTATGCAGTTTAAAAGCTGCTAAGTAGCCCTTGTCAGTAGGACAATCACAAGATGGTTTGATGAAGATCATTTTGGACAAATTATCTAATCAACTCAATTCCCCTTCCTCAGAGCAGAAAAGTAAGGAACACACAACCTCAGGAATGACTGTGGCGTATGTGTGCACGTGTGTGTATGTGTAAAGAGGTTCTTTGTTCTCTCATTTTGTTTTCTTCTCCCCAGCTCCTCAGGATGTACTACAAAGACACAGTATACATGAAAGCTAAACAATAGCAATTATAGAAATGTTCCTTCCCCTCCCTTGCCTAAGGCCAAAACATCTTTGACACAGCTTGAAACTCTATCATCCCACCCTGCCTTTAAGAGTCCCCAAATAAAAGTAAATTATTCTTGTAAAGCTTCAAATACTTATATCTAGTTTTCACCAGTGGAAAAATGGAGCTTAGGTTCTCACAGAAATATATTTTCTCATCTATATGTTTAACAGGTATTTCAAAAATATCAAAAGTTAAATCACTCTTAGTCCTACATTTAAAGAAATAGTCTTTATTGAAAATAAAAAAGACTATGTGAGTAGAGGCATAGAAGAAGCTTAACAAAATAGTTTTTGAAAGTTGGATAAATGAAAAAAATCAATATGTATGCCAATTAGACCTTGATAAAGTTGCTTAAAAATTAATTCATAGGAACTTAAATATTTGAACTGTGAACTTCTGATGCCAGATTCTATACCATTTAGGGTTCAATCAGAGAAGCAAAACCACTACACATGCGCGTGCACACACACACACACACACACACACACACACACACACATGCAGGGATTTGACTTAACACAATTGCAAAAGCTGCTTAAGCTGTCTTAGATTGTTGTCTTTGCTTGTGATGCTGAAGCTTAAATTCCACAGGACAGGCAGTGTGGGAGGGGAAGATGGACATGAAATGAGGGAAAGCAGACATGAGCTGGGACCCACAAGCACAAACTGAAGATGAGGTTGAGTTGAACCCCGTGACAGTTCTTGTTTCCTCTGTCCTTAATCCTTCTACGGTTGTCCTGCAGAAGCTGAGGAGCCGTCATTACAGAGCGAAACCCACACACCTAACCCAAGAGTAGAAGCAGCTAAAGGAGGACTCAGGGGAAAGTGGAGCAATTAAAGCCCAGCTGCTGTCTCACTCCACTGAGATGAGTTGGTAGGTCAGTTGACAATGTAAGTTACAAAGTGGTTGTCCTCTTCTGCCCTCCAAATCTCACATAAGAATCTCTCTTTAGTTTACCCTAACCAGAAACACATAGGAAAGAGATATCTAAAAAATATAGCTCAGTTTTGCCAAGTTGACACACTTTCAACCCACTATAGTAGTGTGTATATTCTAGGGAGAGAATGGAGTGTTAACAGATTTCTGAAAACTAGATTTGCAAAAAGTGAGACTGAAGGTTTTTGCCAAGGAGGGCAGGGGAAAGGGCAAGGATGCTGCAAAGGGAGTTAAGAAGGTGTGTGTCCAGTTAGTCATTATCTTTCCTTTCATTCATTAAAAATGCGCATTGAGTATTTACTCTGTGTCACGTTCTGCAATAAATTGTGTTTTCCAAAGTTGGCTACAACAATATATCCCTTCCAGCATGTTCATCTTACATCGTAATGTTGATCCTCCTGTATCAAGAGATGTGGTCTATGTTCGCTCTCCTTAAATCTTGACAGGATTGTGACTGGCAGAAGTGATGCTATATGACTTCTGAGGCTATTAAAGATGATTAATTTCTACTGGGCTGTCTATCTTTCTGGAGATGCTCATCATTGACTCAGTCCCCCTGTTATAAGGAAGTCCAACTCACACAAAGAGATCACATGTAGGTGTCCCAGTTGACATTTTCAGCTATGATATCATTAACCTGCCAGCATTAATCACTAAACACGTGAGTGAGTTTTCAGATGATTTTTGCCCCCCAGTCTTCAAGTATCTGCCCTCTCAAATTGACGCAAAATGAAGCAGAGGGATGAGCTGTCCTATTGAATCTTGCCAAAATTACAAATCTGTGAGCAAAATAAATGTTGTCATTATTTCAAGTCACTAAGTTTGGGAATAATTTGTTACACCTACATAGTAACTGAAACAGGCTCTTTGCCAGACCAATAGGGGATATATATTATATTATTTTATAAAATCATTCTTACTTATTTGAATCCTTTGGCTTTAATATTGACTCAGTTGACTTGGAGCTAAGTTTTTAATCAATACTTTTGTATAAATAATGGTATTTAAATTTTTTTATCTTGAGATAGTTGTAGATCTTACATGCAGTTGTAAGAAATAACACAGAGAGATCCCATGTACTCTTTACCTAGTTTCCTTCAGTAGTAACATCTTTCTAAACTATAGTATGAGACTACAACCAGGAAGTTGACATTGATACACTTCACCAATCTCATACAGGTTTCACCAGTTTTACACACGGAAATTTGTGTGTGTGTGTGTGTGTGTGTGTGTGCGCGCGTGTGTGTGTATTTAGTTCTATGCAATTTTATCACACATGTGGTTTTATGTGACCACTACTGCAGTCAAGATACAGACAAGTTCCCTTACAAGGAACTCTTTATACACTCTTTTGCAGCCACAGCCACCTCCCTCCCACCACCACCACTCCTCAATTCCTAGCAACTTTTAATCTGTTTTTCATCTCTATGTTTTTGTCATTTTGATTTATGTCACTTATATGTTATATATAAATGTCATTATGTGTTATATAAATGAAATCATATAGTATGTAAACTTTTGACGTTATCTTTTTTTTACTCAGCATAATTCTCTAGGGATCCATCCAAATTTTTGTGCATATTGATGGCACATTCCTTTTTATAACTGAGTAGTATGTCATGGTATGGATCTACCATAGTTATTTAAGTGTTTACTCATTAAAGAACATCTGGGCTGTCTCCAGGTTTGAGATATTGTAAATAAGACTTTTTGAAGATGCATGTACAATTTTTTTGTGTGTAAAAATAAGTTTTCATTTCTCTGGGATAAATGCCCAGCGTGAAATTGCTGGTTGTATGGTAAGCTTGTGTTCCGTTTTGTAAGAAGCCATCATACTCTTTTTCAGAGTGATTGTACCATTTTACATTCCCATCAGCAATGTATAAGTGATCCAGTTTCTCTCCAGCGTTTGATGTTATCGTTATTTTTATTTTAGCCTTTCTGATAGATGTGTAGTAATATAGTAACATTTTTGTAACATGATTTGACCAGTTGTACATGAATTCCATTCTTTCTTGCTTCTGCGGAGGTTTTATTTTCTTCAGAACTTCTAGGTGTACGGCTTGCTGAGAAACCTCATCCATGCCGAATAGTAATGGGATCTCTTTTAAAAACAAAACAAAACAAAACAACAACAGCAATACACACACAAAAAACATACCTCATTGTCCTTGACCATCCACCATGAAATGAAGAAAAGAATGAGTTATTTGGGGTCTGTAGTTAATGGCTGGCTTTCCTTTCTTAGAAATCACTCCTAGCCGGGCTCGGTGGCTCAGCCTGTAATCCCGCGCCTTTGGGAGGCTGAGGTGAGTGGATTGCCTGAGCCCGCGGGTTCGAGACCTGCCTGGGCAGCGAGACCTCATCTCTACAATAAATCAAAAAATCAGCCGGGCGTGGTAGCGCATGCCTGTAATTCCGGCTACTCGGAAGGCTGAGGCGGAAGGATCGCCGGAGCCCGGCAGGTGGAGGCTGCGGTGGCCGGCAGCGACCACTGCACTCCAGTCTGGGCAACAGAGTGAGACTCCAACTCAAAAAAACAACAACAAAAAAAAAAAAAACCAGAAATCACTCCTAACAGATATACAGAGACTTAATGTATTTAAAAAGATTTAAATACATTTTTTGCAATATATCTTAAGTAAGTGAGAGAATCAAGATAAAGACAAGAATTGAGAAACGATTAAATATAGGGTTAAATATATAAAATGCATGAGGTCTCTTGTAATTGACTTGGAAATGTATGCATTTGTAGAATAAAGAGGGAGATGTGGTGAGTTATCTAGATCACAACACTTGCAGGGAAATAATAAACCAGTTGCTGAGAGAAGCCCAGCTTTGTTCTGAGACCAGAGTAGAAATTCCTCTATGTCTACAGAGGCCACGTCGGTAATGCAAGTGAGTAAAGCAGATTGGGAATAAGACAATAGGGAAAGGGGGACTGGGGCAGTGTTAAACTGCACAGTCTAACAGGCAGCTACTACTTAACCTCTGTCAGTATTGCCAAGAGAGAAGCATAAGCCCACTGTCGTGAGCTTTGAGTTACCTCTGCTTTTAATATATTAGCAACTACATTAGCTAAAATACTAACTGAACAAAACACTTCTGCAGCCCAGAGTTGGACTACCACTATCAGTTTAAAACCTCTGGCCTTGAAGAGTAGGCAGGGACATCTAATATAAGACAATCCTGATAAATATGATCTCTTTCATCTTAGCTTTGGGTAAATATTGAATGCCACTGAGTTGGTAGCTATACTTTCTGACATACATATAGAATGCAGATTGTGTAGTTGGTCAAATGTGATGCTATGTTTTTATAGTCAGTCAACAATAATAAAAATATGGACCAGGTGTGGTGGCCTATAATCCCAACACTTTGAAAGACTGAAGTGGGAGGATCACTTGAGACCAGGAGTTCAAGAACAGCCTGGGCAACATAACAAGACCCCGTCTCTACAAAAAATTTTTAAAAATCAGCCAGGCATGGTGGTGTGCACTTGTAGTCTCTATCACTCAGGAGGCTGAGGCAGAAGGACTACCTGAGCCCAGGAGGTCAAGGCTATGGTGAACCATGATTGTGCCACTGCACTCCAGCCAGGGTGACAGAGTGAGACTCCAATTCAAAAAAACCAAAGTGATCAAAAGACTTGAACAAACACTTTATGAAAGAAGATATGTGAATTGCCAATAAACATACAAAAAGGTATTCAACATTATTAGTTGTTAGGGAAACTCAAATTAAAACCACAATGAGATAAAACTACATACCCACCAGAGTGGCAAATATCAAAAACATCCACTAAAGTGTAGGTGAAGATTTGGAGCAACTGGAATGCTCATACATTACTGATCAGAATGTAAAATTGTACATCCTTGTTGTTTCTATTTAAAAATGTAACATATTCCTTCTTCATGTCTTAGCAATTCCACTTTGAAGCATATATTACCCCAAACAAAGAAATGCACATATTTACAAAAAGACTTGAGCAAGAATGTTCAAAGCAGCTTTATTCAAACTAGCCAATAACATCCTAAATGTCCATCAACAGAAAAATGAGTACACAAAAACTTTGGGGTATATTCATACAATGAATTAGCAATAAAAATAACTCATCAGGATGCATCCAACAGTATGGATTAATCTGAAAAGCATTAGGTTGATTGAAAGGAGCCTTACACAAAAGAGTACATGCTGTATGATTTCATTTATATAAAGTTCAAGAACAAGCAAAATTTATGGTAATTTGAAAACTGGTTGCCTCTATGAGTGGGGAAATTGACTTTGGTTTTGGGAGATGAAAATGTTCTGTATTTTGAGCTAGGTGATGGTTACATGGTATATATTTTAGTTAAAATTCTCCAGACAGTACACATAAGATCTGTACATTTTACTATGCGTAAATTGTACCTCATTAATGTACTAAAATAATAGCTGAATCTTGGCAGATAACAACTGGACAAGGACGCTACTGGCCTGGCCCAACCAACCTATCCAGTTTCACTGAAGGAAGAAATGTCAGCCTCCATGTTGGTACATTGTACTGGGGTGCATGTGCTGGGCCAATTCCACACAGAGATGGTAAAACATACATATAAAGTCCAAGAGAGAAAAATCCTTCTTTTCCTCAGAAGGTTTATCATACAGATTAAGAAAATGACTTTGCAAGATTCCTACCACACAAGTAAAGAAAATGAATCAAATAACATAGATTCAAATTCTGGCTTCCCCAGATATTGGCTGGGTAACCTTGGGCAAGTTATTTTACTGTTCTAAGCCTTTCATTGCTCATCTATAAAATGGGTATAATAGTATCTTCCTCAAAGTGTTGTCATGGAGATTGTAAAGTGCTCACCTAGCACAGTAACAAACATATAGTAAAGGGTTCAATAAACGGTAGCATTTCACCCTGCAGACATGTATGGACTGAACATCTACCCTTCAAGCCTTGTCTAATATCTTCTCCTTATAGATTCTTTCACTATTAAAACTCCTAGGAAGAGTAACATACTGAGTCCTTAACTCCTTAGTGCAAATCACTTTTAGCAAGAAATGACTTCCTCAGAGGCAAGCAAGGTGAGCAGGTTATAGGGTAATTTTCTTGAGGTGGATGTAGGGGAAAGCACTGTTAAAGATGTGACACTTAGGGTTACCTGTTTGCAAGTGACTGAAATGAGCTCTGCTTAACTGAAAGCAGACTTGGGCTTGCAGAAACCAAGGTCCCTCTATAGACCTAGGCCACAGGATTCATAGCCATCAACTTAAAGCAGGAAGTAACTAATTAGTGCATGACCTCCAATTATTTCTTTGCATCATTTCCTCAAGATTCAAAGTCTCAGAAGAGAGTATCAGATTATCTTCTCCATCCTGGCTCTCAAAGTGGGCAAGACTATGAAGGATTGGACACCTTTGGCTTCCAAGGGGTGAGGCAGGAACCTGGAATTACCTTACACAAAGACTACCTTAATGAGGGAGAAATATTCCCCAAAATCAAATTGGGATACTCTTGGGAAGTGGCAGTGGGTGCTGGGCAACTGAAAAGTGATACATTTCTACCTGAAAGAACACAGAGAAGAGTAGTGGAGAGCCAGAAAATACCCCTTTCTCCTTTCTAGCAGGTTCTTCAGTGGCTTTATATTTGGAGCTCAATGGCCTTTTTGATGATCTTATTATTAAATTAATTTCAACAATATCTCTGAGCAGTGGAGAGGGACTATCAATTTATTTCCTCATTAGTGACTTGTTCTGTTATACACAGTATTCATCAGAATACTGAAATATCAAGAAATTTACATTTTAATTCATGTAAATGTCACCAGAATAAATATTTTACTTTCATAAAAATATTACCTTGGAGTTGGCCATTATTGACTTCTAGGGAAGAGGGAGGTCAAAATATAAATTTGAAAATGTAATGTACCTAAAGTTTATTTTAATTTTTAATTTTTTCAGGCTTTCCTATATGGATTTTTCTTCAGTTTGAGAGAAACCATATACTGTCATAATAAAATATTTTTTGTATTCCATATCCACTCTATCACAGAAATTTTTTTAGTTCAGTTAATCTATGTGTGTGTGAGAGTGTGTGTGTGTATGAAGTCTTTGTAAATTTTGCCAACAGCCTTTTCTATTCTGATTGATATAATAGCTTTTTTGAAATCAGTTTTAAATCATGTGTACCTGTCAATCAATTTCAAGCATACTTCTGCCTCATAGGCATCTTTACTTAGTAAAAACACCTTGTTTTTACCATGACATTTTCTCATAAAATTATTTTCATATATATCACAAAAACGAATAACTGAATCTGCCATGTTGAACTTTTTTTTTTTTTTGAATTGGAGTCTCACTCCGACCCCTGGTTGGGGTGCAGTGGCATGCTCATGGCCACCCCAGTGTTGACCTACAGGGCTCCAGGTATCCTTCCACATCAGCCTTCCAAGTAGCTGGAACTACAGGTGCGTGCTACCATGCCCAGCTAATTTTTATTTATTTATTTATTGTAGAGACGAGGTCTCACCACATGCCCTAGGCTGGTCTTGAACCCACGGGTTCAGGCAATCCTCTCGCCTCAACGCCCCCTCCTCCACCACCAAAGTGCTGGATTACAGGCTTGAGCCACCATGGCTGGCCTGAACTTTTTTTTTTTTTAATTTGAGGTCTTACTCTGTTGCTCAGGATGGAGTGCAGTGGCACGAACATGGCTCACTGAAGCCTTGACCTCCTGGGTTCAGGCAATCCTTCTGATTCAGCCTCAAAGTAGCTGGGAGTACAGTTGCACGCCACCATACCCGACTGGTTTTTTTTGTGTGTGTTTTTTTTTTTCTGTAGAGACAAGGTATTGCTATGTTGATTAGGACCAGGCTGGTCTTGAACTCCTGGACTCAAGCAATCCTTCCGCCTCAGCCTCTCAAAATGCTGGGATTACAGGTATGAGTCACCATGCGCAGCCTCCCAATGTTGAGCTTCTAAAATAAATTTTAGTAATAATGTCATATTTTTCCCTCGACAGAATAAACTTCTAAAAATTTTACTTTGATTCAATGAATTGGGTGAAAAGAATTTAACCACCATTGGAATTAACAGATTTTTAAATCTGAAGCTTCCAATATCACTGACATAAAGCCTACCTCACTTAATTCTTTGTGAAGTTCTGCTAATGGAGCAAACACAATAACATCTATCACTTCATTTTTAATATATGCACATGAAAACTTGGAATAAAAATAAATGACATTAGTTTTGGAACATGATGATTTGATATAAATTAAAAGTCATGCTTTACTGAGTGATATGTAAATACATCTTCTGAAGCTGTACAAGTTAAACTCCCATCTTCAGGCCCAAGTATCTTAAACTATCCTCTGAGTTTCAAAATAGATGTGTATGTATCTCTTACGGATTTACTTCCTCAGTTTTACATAGTCAATATATTATTTTGGTTTCCAGGGTGAATAGTAAATGTCTCCAAAAATGTTGTGCAAATTACATGTCCATAACTGACTTAGAAATTGATAGTAGCTTGTCATTAATAATCATACACTTCATTTTTGGGGGAGGAAACATCTTGTTGACAACTTAAAGCTTAAAAATATATACATACACATATAAAAAAACCACTTTTACCCCCACCCTCATGAGTAGGTTCAGGCATCTCCTGCCCACAGGGGGCAGAAGAAGGGGTCATCAGGGCCCTCTCAAAGGCACCCACCCTCCTCTCCCCACATGTTCCCTGCCTCTAGTTTCAGTGCAGGAGTCCAGGTGGCAAGCCCCTCCGAGAAAGAAGGGATCCTCCCCAAACTTCCACTCCACCTTGGATTGAGCTGCAGGTGCGGAAGACCTCACTGAACTTTTTGGGCCTCCCCACTTCACTCCCTGGTTCATTGTCCATGCTGAAACTGCAAGTCAGAAGTGAGTGGAGTGGGCAGGACTGGTCCAGTGCTGGCTCATTCTGATGGTTGCTCTCCCCGGAGGACCCTTTAGAGCTCATATCTCTGAGGCTGCAGAGTTGTAGTCTGAATTCCAGCCCCTCAACTCCACTGTATTGAAGGGAAGGAAGGAATAGGAGGAAGGGAAGGAAGGGAAAGAAAGGGAAGGAAGGTAGGAAGAAAGGAAGGAGGGGGAGAGAGAGGGGGAGGGAAGGAAGGGAGAGATAGGGAAGGAAGGTAGGAAGGAGGGAAGGGAGGGAGGGAGGAAGGAGGTTAGGAGGCAGGATACAACATGGGGGAGAAACAAAGATGGCCAGTTGGGAAGAGGGGCTCCTAGGCTCCTCCTGGCTGCCCCAGAGTGGGGCTGAGCCTCAGGTGGAGGCAGAGTCTGAGGAATCCCCTAAAAAGGAGGAACTAGAACTGTTCCCCTCAGACTCATTGTCTTCATCCTCATCATTATCCTCCTCATCATCCTTGTCCTTGCCATTCTTCTCATTCTTGTCCTTGTCCTCAATCTCATCCTCAGTGGTGGACTCAAAGGAGTTTCTGCCATCCTCAGAGGAGTCCACAATCTCATCATCTTCCTCTTCTTCATCCTTGTCATCCTTATTGTCCTCATCCTCTTCATTTTCCTCCTCAGACCTAGACTTAGACTGCAGAGCAATCTGGCTTTACTTGGAGTTCGGGCCTCGCAGCTTGGTCATGATCTTACGTTTATTGGCAAGATACTTCACAGTCCTGGGGAGACAGACTGTTGACCCAGAGGCCCAGGTGTACGTTGTACTTCTTTTGCTGCTCCACTACAGCCAGATTTCTGTAGTGCTTTTTCTAGCTCTGGGAGATGCACTGCGGGAGGCTGCCAATCCTCACCATGTATCCCTGGAGCAGCAGGAGGCTCAGCTTTCTGTTGGACAGCAGCTCTTAGGAGAACTTCTGGCAACCATTTGTGGTAGGGTTCTTGGATTCTTCCTGGAACTTCATCTTCTCAGAAAAGTTTGCAGCCGTGGAGGTGCCTGCGACTCACTCAGCTCTCTCTCATATAGCTTTTGGTCTTCAACTGTCTTAATCCCTATCAGTTTCTCCTTCTCCATGTTATCCCAAATAACCTCCATGGCTCCTGAGACCTCTGCCACGTCATTCTTGAATCAGGCCATGTAGTCACTGATGACACTCTGTAGCCAGATCTCCTCCCCTCTCTTGGGTGACTCTGGCAGCTTGCCCCATATCTAGTGCTCCCACAAGGCTTCCCCTCCAACTGTGCCTTCAGTGCTGACTCCATGGCCTTGTATCCTTGTACTTGGCCTTCTTCCTAGACAAGGCATTACACAGTCAGGTCAGCAGATGGGTTAACTCACTTTCAGAGGACTCGGGTCAATCCTCCTGCAATTGCCACAACTTCTCCTCAAAAACAAAAACAAACATACAAAAATTGACGATACAGGCTGCTTAGGCTTCTCTGATCTGCCTTTGCTTCCTTCCCAGGGTGACTTCTTGGAGGCCAGGCTTGCTTTTTGTTGATGTTCAACTTCTTCTCCCCCAGTACTTGCTGCTACTGCTCCTCCTTGTCAAGCTCTCAAGAAAATGGAGCAGTTCTACCTTATAATCTTTATTTTCTGGATGTGCCTCTGGTGTTAGGCATCCTCCTGCTTCTGGAAGACTAACTTCCTGCTGGGTACATCCTTCATGTCGGCTCTGAACAGTACAGTGAGTAGCTGGTTGGCGGTGGCTTGGTGGGTTACCCATCCAACTCGTCCTTGATCTGGTGTTCTCAGCTTTGGTGAAGACAGATTTGGTGATGCCCACCTCACTGATGTTCAGCTCGGGGTGCTTCTGGATATAGTCCTGCATAATCTCTTCATACTCCTTTCACTGCTCCAAGGCCTATGAATCCATTTCAGCCTCTTTTCGTCTGAGATCTGAGACCATTGCTTCCTCAGGGAGTCCTTCACCTCCTTCATAGTGGCATCTGCTAGCACTTTGAGATATTCCTTCTTCTCATGAGTGTACCACAGCTGCTGGAAGGTTTTAGACTTCTCGGGTGATGTCTGATTCTTGGCATTCTGGATTAGGTGGAAGTGATCTTTTTTGAACTGAGCCAGGTTTCTCTCAACCTCTTGATTCTCCCTCTGGAAATCATGAATATATTTCATCTCCTCTTTCTCCAGAAGCTCCTTATATTTCTTAGGCAGAATCTTGGTCAGGTCCATGTTGCTCATCTCAGGGTGGAATTTCACATACTTGGCCCCCTTCTCCATGAAGAAGCAGAAATAAGAGGTCAAGGGCTTCTTTGGGAAGTCTGAGTGTTTCTTAAGGTTTTTGTTTTTTGTTTTTTGTTTTTGCCTTTCTAAGTATTTTTAAGTGTTCCTGGGCATCAAGAAGCAAATCTTTCAACATACAGAACTTCCTCACCTTATTAGAAATCTCTACCCATTTGGGCTTGCACACGTCTCCAGAAAAATCTTTAAATGTTGCTTTTCCCATTCCATATGTAGTTTGGTGATTTTGAACTTGGAGCTGTCATTGGATTGAAGGTTGTTCTTCATGCATTGCCACAAAGTCAGTATGTCTTCCTGGGATCAGTGGTCTTAGTCTTTGGGGTGGGCCATTTTCAGGTATGTAGAACAGTCGGCTTTTCTGTTTGTCCTCCAACTGTCCAGCCACTTTCTCAATCATGCCGGCTGGACAAGCCTAGAACAAAAGGTATGTCTCACCATTTAGAAGACATACCAGTCCCCACTCAGGCTGGATGAGAGGTAAGGGTCTTTCCATCTCTCCCAAGTGGGAGGGGGTACAGGTCAACATTCTCAAAAAGACCCAGTCAAGACCCTCATAGATTTAGTGGATGTGTGGGTGTGGAAATGTGCTCCTCCTCTTCTTCCTAACCCCCTCCTCCAGACTCTATAGCCCAGTTCCAAGGTGTATGTACTCCCTTGCCCAACAGAGATTGCTCTTGGAGTGCCAGCTCAGAAGAGGCCCCAGGCTAGAGAGTCTGCATTTCATTTTTTAAAATTAATTGTAACTGAAAGGGTTTATTGCAAAATACATGCATTATTAAACAATAAAATCATTGTGGTTTAGACAACAAACCACTGTAGCAAAGAGCGTTTGGGCTAATCTCTATATCAAGCACTGGAAAACTATTGCTTGCAGGCCAAATCTAGAACACAATCTATTTTTGTAAATAAAGTTTTATTGGACAGAGGTCCTTTCTTTCATTTATGAGCGTTGTCTGTGGTTGCATCAGAGGCCATATGACCCACAAAGCCTAAAATATTTACTATCTGGCACTTTAAAGAAAATGGTTGCTGACCCCCTGCTCTACAAGTAACATGGCCTAGTCAGCTTCTATTTCTTGTACATATTTTATATGCACCTAACTCAGGGTTTCTCAGCCTCAGTACTATTGATATTTGGGACTGGTTAATCTTTGTTATGGTGGGAGGGGGAGCTGTCCTGTGCACTGTGGGATGTTTAGCAAGCATTTGTGATCTCTACTCACTAAGTGCCAGTGGCACCCTCCTACTTTTGACAATCAAAAATGTCTTTAAACATTGTCGAATAGCCTCTGGTGGGCAAAATGATTCCCAATTGAAAAATCACTGACCTAACCTCTAATTTCCCATGGATCTCACAAATTGGGACAGGGCAGTGTCATGTAACTTGAGACTGTAGATTAACACATAGCACAATTAACTGGCACTCCAAGTGGCCAACAGAAGGAAAGCAGTGTGGAATATTTTTCCCACTGCCATCCAGGGCCAGTGGGCATTAGTTGTCTTCAGTCATACATCTAGTTCCCTGCATTCTGTCCTTGGAAAAGGTGTATTCGTTTCTTTGTGTTTCAAAAAGGCCAGTAAATGAGTAGTGGGTTATTGTATAAAGTGGAGGTTTATTAAACCTACCAAACCATGTAAGCTGAATGAGTAAATAAGTAATGCTTAATAAATCCACTACAAAATTCCTAAGTCTTGGATTCCTTCACTTATATCATACCAGGAAACTTTTAGCATCTCAGCTTCCTTTATTTTACCCCCCCCATTGAGTCCAACTGAACAAACAATTGGAACCATTCCCAGAATCTTAAACTAAAACAACGAAATAAGAATTTCCTAGTGAGTGTTTCTTAAATAGTGAACTCAGCCTGATCTAATATTTTGTCTTGCTTTCATTGGTATAGCACCCACTGAACCTATTCTGATTTTTGCCAATATACATTAGTAAATTTGCCAACAGATACCTCTCATAATCTGATTCTAGTTTAGGTGTGAAAATAATCAGAAGAGTGAAGTAAGAAGTCAGGGGAATTTTCTCCCCCTTTCAAGGCAACACTCTCAGCAAAGTTGTTACAGGGTCTTCAATGAATGAAGAAACAGCCTTATCAACCAGGAAATAAAAGAAGGTTTTCTATAGGGTATAGATATTGAGTTATATGAGTCTTACCATTCCAACTCTTGGGATCCTACTCTCTTCTAAACCAAATATAACTTTTATGTAAAATATATGGTAAACCAATGTTCTTATGCAGTAGCCTCAAAATCAAACTTTGAGTTTTGTTTTTAGCTATCTCAACCCAGTGGCTGCAAGTAATAAGTGATTCCTTGAATAAAATCATAGACATTCCACAAATTTTTGGTTTTATCTTGATATAAAACATTAAGACTTTGAGGTTGCTGTTCTCTTTTCTTTAAGCTATCACGTTCAGCTAGAAGCAACCAGGTTATACTGGAAATTTTGAATCCCTTAAGCCTTTTATATTATTCTTTTACAATTGCCACTAGATCCTTCACAGCCTTGCCCAAAATAAGCACATTACTCCTAATGAGCACAGATAGTAATTTAATTAGCTGCTTGTTTGGTTTATGCATGTCTAGGACTACTAGTTGAGTTTTTAGAGACATCAACAATAACTAGAAGAGATAATCAGTCTGAGATTTCCTTCCTATTTTCCTGAGGATCTGTTGCTTGTAACCACTTATGGCACCAATTTCTCAATCAGATTGGCTATTAAGCAAAAAAGTCATTCATCAATAGTTATTACGATTGCTTGCAGGGCTGGAAAATTGGGATTGAAGCTAAACTTTCAGGAATAGAACCTAAAACAATTCCTCAAAACAAACTTGATAAACTACTGCCACTGAACACTAGAGGAAACCTGCATTGCTACTATTATGACTCCAGATCTGTGGCAGGAACTCAATTTTGCAACCACCAGGAAGCTGCTTTCATTGCACCATTAGATGCTAGACATAGCTTCAGGAGAAATGAAAGCACCGCAGATTGCTCACATGGTTGTATTTGATTGATGGAGTCTAGGTCACATCCCTGCACAGTAGTTACAAGTAGGGCTGTGAATTTGAGTTCCTATCCCTATGTTTGGGAAGTTGGACACAGACATGGGAAATTTCTTGTTCTGGTTATGTATTGGTGTGTAGCCTGCTGTATTTGTCAGGGTTCTCCTGAGAGGCAGAATCAATAGGATAGATTCAAGAATTTTCAGACAGGTATTTAAACTGTCACATTCTCCAACTACAAGAAGTCCTCACTTAACACTGTCTATAAATTCTTGCAAACTGCAACTTTAGGTAAAATAAAGTATAATGAAATGAATTTGACCATAGAATAATTGATACAAATAAGAGCTAAGTTTCTATGACATACTTCTGGTCACAAAAACATCACCAAATTTCTAAATAAAAGACTAACTTCTAATATTAAACATTAAAGTAAATGTGATCCATACATACATTTAAGACAAATTAATATAAACAAGTAAGATAATTATATACCCAAGTTATTCCAGTTCAGGGTCACGCGTGATCGGAACCCATCCTGGCAGCTCAGGGCTGCCATGGCAGGATATATGAGGGGGGACCTCCCCCCAAAAAACCCTGGAATTATTTTTTTGGAGGCAGGCCTATTGTAGTACAGGCTCACCCCGCTAGGTAAGTGCTCTAGGAACCAATAGGCATCTATTGGTTTAAATCTTGGCAGATGAAAGAATCCAGGAGCAGGCTTTGAGAAATATTTTTTCAATTATTAGTATATTTTGTTATGCAAAGGGGAAAATTGAACGTGTAAATTTTATTATTTTACCTCCAGTTTTGATACAGTGAGCATTGTTTTTTGCTTGTTTGATGTTTATCTTGTCAGGGTTTGAAAATAAATATTCATATTTCTTCAATTTTTACACAAAAGTTAGCATATGCACTGTATTTCACTTTGACATTTTTACTTAATAATATACTTTAGAGTATGTAGCATATCAGGACATAAAAAACACACTCAGTCTTTTCATAGTTGCATAGCATTTTATTGTGTGAATACATCATAATTTCTTAAGCCAATCTCCAATTGATGGACACTGGGTGGCTTCCAGATATTTAATATTACCAAAAACACCCAGTTATAGTAAACAACTTTGAATATACACTTGAATATATATTTTCATACATAGATGCATGCACACACATGTACCTGTCCAGCAGTTGAATTTGTAGCTCCAAATTGAATGTGTAATCTTGTTTGACATAGCCAAATTGGCTTTCCTAGGAGATTTACTATTTTCCACTGGAAATGTATCTGAGTGATTGTTTCTTTACAGAGAGGGCCATAGTTTTCAATCAATTCATTGTTTTTTAAATTAAAAATTTAAAAAATTCTCTAGTTTAATAGTCCCTCAGCCAGAATCGGACTTTATTTTTTCTCTGTGTAGGCAAGTTCATTCATTCAGTTTGCAGACAGGCTAACCCATGTGCAAATAGGATTTGTTTTTCTAACTATAGGCCTAAAGTTATTACATTTGGAAATACTTTTTTTTCCTGATTTCTGCTAAAGTTTCTGTTTACATGATATATTTCTTTTTAACTCTTACTTCTTAAAAATTTGAAATATTTGATCTATCAGGACAGGACAATGGTAGCTCTACATGGAGAGATAGACTCATGTTAATACAGACTATAAAATTGTCTCCCTTCTTTACTCAAAGAATAAGGGTCCCTTGAGGCTAAACATGATCATATTTACCTTACAGTCAGAAATATTACCAGTTTGTGAGATACAAAAGCTAAAAACCCTTGCACAATTAAAATTTATCTTTTATGTTTTGCTACAAACTAAAAATTACCTAAAATCTAAAATCACTCATTTAGAAAATATTTTTAGATAATTTGTTTATAAAAAATTAATTTGTTTTTCCAAAGAAAAAGAGGAAAACAAGTTTGGTGATACTATTAACATATTTTGCTTTTAAATAATGTCATGAGGTTGATCAAAAATTTATAATGTTTTGATGTGCAGCCCCATATGACCAAGCAGAATTTGAGATCCTGCTTAAGTGCAGTGCCATAAAAATAACTACAATAACTCACGTTTTATGATACTTTATAGTTTATAAAGCACTTCTATGTACATGATAATAATCCCAGCTGCCACTGGTTGTATATACTAGGTATTTTGATAAGCTATACACTAGAAAGTATTATTCTCTTTTCACCCACGATGAAGGAAATAAAAATGCATTATTTTCTTAAAGTCAAAAATCCAATGGGTGGCAAATCAAAAAGGAGATAGAATGGTGGTTGTCGCGGGCTGTAAGGAGGGAAGAATAGGGAGTTGTTGCTTAATGGGCACAGAGATTCAGTTTTACAAGATGTAAAGAGTTCCAGAAATGGATGGTGGTGGTACTTGCAATATAAATGTACTTACTACCACTGAACTGTACACATAAAATGGCTAAGATACTAAATATTATATATAAATATTTTTACTACAATAAGAAATTTTGAGGAAAAGACCAGTGAATGGTGCTGCTTGAATTTGATTTTATTTTTGTCTAACCTTTTCTTTCTATTCACGGCAGTTATTATCCCTATGTTACAGATGAGGATACTAAGGTCTGGAGGGACTGAATTGGCTTACGTTATGCAACTGTCAGGTGGAAGAGGTGGAGTTTAATCTAATGGGAGGGATTTTACATCCAGAGGCTTAGTACAGGGAGTTAAAACAAAACCGATGGCCCAGCTAACCAGTAAGCTTTGGGTAATCTTAGGTTAATTGCTTCACCTGCCTGGGCCTCAGTAGTAAAATAAAAGGACTGATATCAACGAGTTTTTTTTTTAAGTCCATGTTTTTTTTAAAATAAATAACAGTAAGAAATGTTTTATATTGACCCAGAACACCCACCACCACCATCACCACCACGACCACACCTCGCCCTAGGTTGGGCTTCCCAGATGTAGATCTTGAGACAGGGGTCTGAGTACAAGTGATTTATCAAGAATATGCTCCCAGGAGAAGCTAGTATTGGAATAGAAGAAGCAGAGGAGAGAGGAGGAAAGAGGTAGAAATCAACCAAAGGTGAGAATTGAGGTGAAGCCCTAACCTCAACCTAATCCCATGGGGAACTATGGAGCATAAAATATTTTGCAGAATCTGACCATCCTTGAGGCAAGAGAGATGGGCTTCCATACTTCATCACCAGTCAATCACTGGTTACGGGCTACCCCAGCAGGATGTAACTTCCCAGACATTTCAGCTCATGGTGCCTACAGTAGCCAGTCCCCAAAGATTGTTCCCAACGATCGCTACCTCGTGGTCTTCACACCATTGTGTACACTGTACTATGGTTGGTCCGGGTGACCAATAAATACAGGAGAAATGATGTTATGTCACTTCTGAGATTAAGATATAAAAGACCATGGCACCCGTCTAGATTGTTTCTCTCCTGGATCACTGGCTCTGGGAGAAACAAGGTCCCATTTTATGAGCAGCCCTATGAAGAGGCCCATGACACCTGTGACGTGGAATCTCATGACAAGGAATTGAGACTTCCGGCCCACAGCCAGCAAGGAACTGCAACAACCACATGAATTTGAAAGCAGATTCTCCAGGTAAGGCTTGAGCCCCGGCTGACAGCTTGAGTGAAATCTCATAAGATATCCTGAGCTAAGACCACCCAGCTAAGTTGCTCTGGGATTCCTTACACTTAGAAAATACATTTAAGGTTAAGACTAGGCCACCTTAAAGTGTTTATTAAGTCACTAAGTTTTTGAAAAATGTGTTATATAGCAACAGATAAATGATACAATACATTGGGTTAATATGGTTCCAGTAGTTGAAGGGTAGTTTTCTGAGCAACTGGAGGGCAGATCATGTAATAGAGAAGAACCAAGATGCTAGGGATAAGGCAGAACTTCTAGAAGAGACCCGAGGTGATGTAGGCAGAGCGTCCATCATATCTGCTATCCCCCCAAAACAAACGTTTCATAAAACAACACTTAGTCTTACTGCACTCCATGCACTCTGATGTGTTCCATTCTGTTTTATTCTTATTTGTTTTATTAAATGCTGAAAGAGAGCCCTTAAGTTGATTTTATAATCCACTAACAGATTGTGACCTGCAGTTGAAAACAGTGAACTTTATCATCGTTAAGTTCCCTTTTATATCAAAATTTCTGTTATTAGGAAGTGACACAGTGTTGTTATAATGATAATTAGCATTCAGTAATCATCTACTTTGCCAGAGTTGTTCCAAACATTTCACATATACTGTCTCACGTGAAGACAATAAGGTAGGTACTATTAATATTCTTATTTTACAGTTGTAAAAATTGATAAATGAGATAGACCAGATGGGAACCCAGGCGGTCTAACTCTAAAATCTATTGTTAAGGGTGCAAGTTCTTATATCAGACTGTTTGGGTTCAAATTCTGATGCCAACAGTTGATCATAAATGTGTTCAGTTATGATGATGATATACCCAATTTTCGCAAGCCATCATTTTGTTGATTCTAACAGAAGGAAGTTTAGGACCAGGGTTATGTACATTGACTAAATTCAGCAATTAACTCACCAGTAACCAATTCGATGTTCTTTTCTGCTTCAGCCACACGGACACAGTCTCCACCTTAAATGTAGTCAGTCATGGGGTTATGGCCTAGGTTGTATAACATTTGCATGTTTAGTGTTCAAAGTATACTTTACTGTAACTAGATAGAAATCATTTCAACATATTCATTTTTAAGTATCAGTTTATTAATTAAAGTGCACTTAAAGGTAATTATCTAAATGATAAACACAATATCATTGACTAAAAATGGTAAAAACTGTGTGCAGAAGCTGGGTACTTAGAACTATCATCTTTTTGGCTAAATTCTTCTGAGCTAAGTCTCTATCAATTATATCTTTCATGTCACAGGAATATAGAATTTATCACAGGTATTAGAGTCAGTGTAAAAGCATAACATCCTTTTAATAAAAGATTCTCAGTAATCAAAGATTCATACACCTTCAGAGTGAATTATCTGGAGCTGGACACATATAGGGGATACATGTTAGGAGAATGTTTCAGCAGCTGCTGTGTGGTAGGGTGACATGGAGTCTTTAGAAAGAGGGCAGAAAGGAAAAAAAAAAGGTTTAAGTCCCACTTCAGATGTTACAGCATGTTTATGGATTATAGGGCAACAAGAACAGCTGCAACCTAGCTTGGAACACTGTTAGCAGAGGTTACCTATTTTTCCACATTACCTATTTTTGGGGGATAAAATGTCATTTTGAGATTGTTGCTAAAAAGAAAGCTACAGAGGGCATCATGGCTCTGCCAAACCAAACATCAACCTAGATGCCCTACAAAATTAACAATTCAAATAAAACTGTTTCAAGTTATAAAAGTTACATGCTTTTACAGAACATGTAATTAATGCAGAAAATGTAAAGAATAAAAGTAAAAAAAATCATAAAATCGTTTTTGAACACAGTGAACAGTGATATTTAATTTCCAAGAAAAGTATGTAAGAAGAGATATGTCCTCCTTGGACTCAGCTAGAAATAGATAATACATAAAGCAGAGCTCTGTTCTAGCCCTCAAGAGTAGATGTATTCACCATAAAGGGAAGAACACTGGAGTTCTGTGCATGTGAAGCTGTAATCATACAATTTATATAAAAAATTATTGTCTTCCATTGTATTCTCATTTGGTTGATATCTTCAAAGATTATTCTTAAGTCATAATACTAGTTTTTATATCCCTAAATACACAAAAATTTTGCCTGCATTTCCCTATGTTTCAATAGCCACAGGTCCCAATAACTACTTTCAAAAAGTGTTTCTAGGGTTTAACCTCTATAAACATAATTTCTTTTTCATAATTTCTTTTTATTATAAATGTAATATTACTTGTAAAAAAATCTGGGGAGCATTTTCAGAGGTAAAATTCCTTCTTAGTACCATTCAAAGATGGTCATGTTATGTTTATCCTAACTTTTTCCCTATAATATAAACACTGATATTTTATGATTATAATCACAGAAGTAGGATTTTTAATTCTCTTCTGTGACTTAGTGCAAATTATGTATGGTGTTTTATCTTGTGGATCTTTTGTTTTACTTTATTATTTTTATTTATTTATTTTTTGAGTCCGAGTCTCACTCTGTTGCCCAGTATGCAGTGATATGTTCATGGCCACCACAACCTCAAACTGCTGAGCTCAATTGATCCTTATACCTCAGCCTTCCAAGTAGCTGGAACTACAGGTGCAGTCCATCATGCCCAGTTAGTTTTTTGAACTATTGTAGAGAAGAGGTATCACCAAGTTGCTCAAGTTGTCTCAAACCCCTGGGCTCAGGCAATCCTCTCGTCTCTGCCTCCCAAAGTGCTAGGATTACAGGCGTGAACCACCACACCTGGCCAGACCTTTTGTTTTAATACAGTTAAATGTATATAATATTACAAAACGTTATTATAGAAAATTCTATAGTATGTACACAGGCAGGAAGGACAAAATTATGAACTTTACAGCAACTTAGATGGACTTAGAATCTATAATACTCAGTTATCTATCACAGAAACAAAGAACAGAGTACCATATGTTCTCACTCATAAGTGGACACTGAACAATTCTCATAATATTATAAGAAAGGGACTGGCAGTAGTGGGAAACTGCCAGGGGAGGTACTTCATCAATAAGAGTACCAAGCCGGGCTCGGTGGCTCAGCCTGTAATCCCGCGCCTTGGGAGGCTGAGATGAGTGGATTGCCTGAGCCCGCGGGTTCGAGACCCGCCTGGGCAACTTGGCGAGACCTCATCTCTACAATAAATCAAAAAACTAGCTGGGCGTGGTAGCGCGCGCCTGTAGTTCCAGCTACTTGGAAGGCTGAGGCGAAAGGATCGCTGGAGCCCAGTAGGTCGAGACTGTGGTGGCCGGGAGTGGCCACTGCACTCCAGTCTGGGCAACAGAGTGAGACTCCAACTCAAAAAAATAAAAAATAAAAAATAAGAGTACCTGATCTAAAACCAGGTGAAGTGAGGACCAAAGTGAGGCCCAAACTTTACCTGCACAATGGACATTTGTATACCTAACTCTGAATTGTACCCCACATCTTTAAAATAAAAATTAAAAACAAAACAAAAACAAACAAAAAAAGAATTTTACAGTATGGATATGCAAAAATGTATTTTATTGTTTGTCTTCCCCAGTAGTGTGCAAGCTACCCGAGGACAGGGACCTTGGTTTTTGTTTGCTTGTTTTGCTAACAGCTGGATCCCCAATGCTTAGAAAAGCGCCTGGCAAATAGTAGGTGCTCAATAATTCTACAGAATGAATAAACACATGACAAACCACTATTGATAAATATTTGGATTGTTTCTATTTTTCACTATTCCAATAATACATTTGCAACTAATATTCTTGCAGATTTATTTTGTACATGGATTTTTCTTTAAGAAACAGGATCTTGCTCTGTTACCCAGGCTGGAAGGCAGTGGTATGATCACGGCTCACTGCAGCCTCAAACTCCTGGGCTCAAGTGATCCTCCTACCTCAGCCTCTTGAGTAGCTGGGATTACAGGCGTGCACCACCACAACTGGCTAATGTTTTAAAAACAATTTTTTTGGTAGACTTTAAATCCACCCAAGTCGCTGCGAAGTTCATATGTTTGTCCTTCTTACAGAAACAAAGAACAGAGTACCACATGTTCTCACTCATAAACAGACCCTGAACGTTTACCATAATACTATAAGAAAGGGATTGGCTGCAGCGGGATACTGCCAGAGTGGGGGTGGTGGGGGGACACAACATCAATAATGGTACCTAATCTCAAACCAGGCAAAGTGGGGACCAAAGGGAGGCCCAAACTTTACCTGTACGATAACCACTTGTATACCTAATCTCAACTTGTACCCCACATCTTTAAAATAAAATTTAAAAATTAAAAAAAAGAACTTGGGCTAAAGGGCAACTATATTAAATGTGGGCAAACTTTTGTAGAAAGATGATAATTTGTAACTCTATGAAATGTTTTATCTTACTGAAAAGATTCTCAATGATTTTGGAGTTCTTATTTTTTAAAAATAAAATAAATACTTTCTAAAAAAAGCCAAACAAACAATTTTTTTGTAGACATAGGGTCTCACTATGTTGCCCAGTCTAGTCTCGAACTCTTGATCTCAGGTGATCCTCCCACCTCAGCCTCCCAAAGTGAGCCACCATGTCTAGCCCAGGTATTTATTTTTGTAAGGCAATTCATAGAAGAGGAATTACTGGGTTAAAAAGCCCTAACAAAACTGAAGAACTCCAACCTCTCTCAAATTCCTCCCAACATGTTCAGAAAGTCTTCAGTGTAAAGGGAGGTGGCACTTGTATTTATAAGCCCAGTCTTCCCAGCTATCGCTGAGTACTACCATAGTAAGTCCCATGAATGTAGTCTTGTTACTAAAGGGCATTGGCTTTTCCCTTCTTTTAGCTTGTTCTGTTTTGAGAAAGTTGTCTGTGTCTCACGTTCCCTCTGCATGTTCTGAGTCATTCAAATGTCATTCTGTAGAAATGAAAACAATACCTTTTGTCCCTGCTATTTTTTGTTAAGCAGACTATATTGGCTCCAAAACATTGTGCTCCCAATATCTTTATGAAATTTTTTCTAATCTGGCTTTGTTAAAAACATCGCCTTCACCCCCAAGGCTCAGGAGGAGAGACGGGGACCTACATCATTCATTCCATGTCTATATTGTGATGTGCTGAGAATAGCCCTAACCCATTGACACTCACCAAGACTCCTTGAATTAAGTTTGCAAAGCTCAGTTCTTTCCTATCTTTGGTTGAGTGCTTTCCTGAATGGCTTTTGCAAACACATCTTTGGCAGGTCTAGTTTCAGCCCTGTAAATATTTCTGAATCCCAAAGAAAAAGTCATTTTGGGTGCTCAGATAGGGATTCTAGAATCATTCCGATATATTAGTAAATATAGAAACATAGATACATGAATGTATACACATTCTATATCAGCACATTTTCAAAGTAGTTCACTTCCCCCTCTCCTTAAATCCTAAAACTTTAATATTTTAATCTTTTGAGTGGAGGAATCCTATATTGCTTTATAGGATATTCTTTGCTGGTTTTTTTCTGTTATTTTATTTTAAAGGTGTGGGGTACAAGTCAGGATTAGGTACATAAGTGGTCTAAGTACAGGTAAATTATGGGCCTCCCCCTGGTCTTCACTTCCCCTGGTTTAGGATCAGGTACCCTTAGTGATGCTGTGTGCCCCCTTTCCCTGGCAGTGTCTTGCTACTGCCGATTCCTCTCTTGTAGTATTGTGATAAATGCTCAGAATCCACTTATGAGTGAGAACATGCTGTACTCAGTTCTTCGTTCCTGTGATAGATCACTGAGTATGATAGTTCAACCTCTATGGAAAACAGTGTGGTGATTTTTAAAAGAGCTAGAAATTGACCTTTCATACAACCCAGCAAGCCCCCTACTGGGAATATACCCAGAGGAACTCAAATCATTCTGCCGAAAAGGTACTTGCACAAACATGTTTATTGCAGCACTATTCACAATAGCAAAAACATGAAACCAACTGTGCTTCCTATCAAAAGGGGACTGGATAATAAAAATGTGATACATATACATGATGGAATATTATGCAGCCATAAAGAAGGACCAAATTATCAACTTTGCAGCAACTTGGATGGATTTAAAGAACATTCTTTTCTGATTACAAATGTCATATATGATCATTTAGGAATTCGAGGAGATAAAAGAAACATAAAAAGAGAAAATAAAATAACTTATAACCTCACTACTCAGAGGCACTATTGTGGAAATTTTATACACATTTTCTTCCAAATTCTTTTTGATATGTTTTTACTTAGTTAAGACCATATTACATGTAATTTTATGTTGCTTGCCTTATTTTTAATATTATAACAAAAATTTTCCTTTGTGACTAAAAACGTTCTTCATATACATATTTTCTAAAAATTGGATGTGCCATATATTGGGGTTGTGTGTTTATAAAGCTGTCTTGCAAGTTTACTCAGACTAGAAGTCAGTCGTATTTTCCTTTATCACCCATATCCTCTCAGTCCTGAGGGCTGTCGACTCTATTTCTGAACAGTTTATTTTATCTGTCCCAGAGGTTTCAATCCAAGCTGGAGCATCTGGGAAGCTTTTAAAAAATATTGATTGCTGAGGCCCCACCACAGTCTAATTTAATCAGAACCTCTGGGAAATGGCACTCAGACATTCATATGAAGGGGGACCCCCCAAAAATCAGGGTTTATTTATAAAATTTGTATATTTATTCTTATGTTTAAACTTCAGTCACCTTCAGAATACCCTCAATTTGATGCAATACACCTATCCAGACATTTTTTCCACTACTTAAAACAGTTTGGAGCATGTCAATTTTGATGTCTTTTAGTGCTTCTGCCATTTGTTTTGTTTTGTTTCACCTCTTCCACATCGGCAAAATGTTTCTCCTTGAGGACTTCTTTCGTCTGGGGAAACAAAAAAACATGTCGCTCAAGGCAATATCAGGTGAACAGGGAGGGTGGGGCGCAAGGGTCATGCCATTTTTGATCAAAAACTGCTAAACACTCAGCACAGTGTGGGCAGGTGCATTGTCATGGTGGAAAGACCAATCACCTGTTTGCCACAACTCGGGACGTCTCTTCTGCAAATTGTGATCTTCTCAAAACTTCCAGAAAAAACTTTTGTTGACCTGGAAGAGCAAATTCCAAGTGTACTACAAGAAGCCTGCCCTCCACAAGATAATCTGGGGGTTTTGGAGGTCCTCCGTCATATACCTAAAAGCTCCGCAGTGGATTCCAATGTGACCAGAGTTGAGATGCACTGCTCCAGCCCCTCCTTTCCAGTCCCACTGCCACATACCTAGGTCATGCCTCCTCAACACCCAATTAGGCCTTGCAATTACCTCCTATCTTATTTCCTGTTTCTAGTCTCTCTCTTCAGCAACCTCTCATTCTGCATATCACTTCTCTAGTTACTTTCCTAAAACACAGGTCAAATTATGTCACTCCCCTACTGAGAGACCTTCCACTGCTCCCTACTGTCTACAACAAAGAGTCTACCTTGGCCTGAGCAAGGCCTTCCACCACCCACCACAGCCCAACCTACATTTCTCCATGTTTTTCCTACTTAGATCCTTACAATAGTTGTTTTCTGTTGATGATAATGGAATACTTGAAACTGGGTATTGTAAAGAAAAGAAATTTATGTCTTCCAGTTATGGAGGCTGGGAATTTTAAGATCAAGGGGCCTTATCTAATTAGAGCCTTCTTACTGGTGGGGACTCTGCAGACTCTTGAGGCGATTCAGGGCATCACATGGGAAGGGGGCTGAGTATAATAAAGCGCTAGCTCAGGTTTCCCTTCCTCTTTTTTTTTTTGTAGCCCAGGCTGGAGTGCAGTGGCACGCTCACAGCCATCACAGCCTTGACCTGTTGGGCTCAGGCGATCCTTCAGCCTCAGCCTTCCAAGTAGCTGGAACTACAGGAGCGTGCTACCATGCCTGGCTTATTTTTTATTTACTATAGAGACGCGGTCTCGCCAAGTTGCCAGGGCTGGTCTCGAATCTCTGGGTGGAGGCAATCCTCTTGTTTCTGCCTCCCAAAGTGCTGGGATTACAGACGTGAGCCACCGTGCCCGGCCATAAGTCTTTATAAAAACTGCAAAATATTTTTGTATCTTAGATTTTGGCAGAATTTAGATTTGACCTCAGGTCTGGTTAATGCCAAAGCCCAAGTCTGTCCCAACAGTACTAGATAGAATTTTCTGGAAGATCAAACTAACCTGACAGTGAGAATGCCAAGAGCTAATTGTGGATGTTCCCATTTTCCTAGTTCCTATTTAGGGGTGCTATCGCAGATCTCAGTTGACTTTTTACCTCCCTGGGTCAGCTTGAAATGATTCCCCATCCTTGCTATAGGCATGATTTTCTGAACAAACACAGGAGGAATCCTGTTGCTGCAAATTAATTTTCAAACCCAGGAAGGTACGAAGCTCAGATTGTCAGTATATGGAGTTAAATATAACCTCATGAGCACAGCAATATATTTAACATCCTAATTAATAATTCAGAGCATCAAGTGCAGTGTGGGAAGATGCCATGTCTGCAGTGCCTGTTTACATTTATCAGTTTTGCCAGAAATTACCATCTTGTTTCACAGGCAGCAAGCCCAGTCTTGTAAGCAGTCTTCTACCATGAATGAACTTCTACTTTCCTTTCTTTTCTTTTCTTTCTTTTTTTTTTCTTGAGTTGGAGTCTCATTCTTGTTGCCGAGGCTGGAGTGCAGTGGCACACTCACAGCCACCGCGGCCTCAACCTGCTGGGCTCAGGCAATCCCGCCTCAGCCTTCCAAGTAGCTGGAACTACAGGCAAGTGTCACCATACCCGGCTACTTTTTAAAATTTATTGTAGAGATGAAGTCTTGCCAATTGCTCAGACTGGTCTCGAACCTGGGCTCAGGCAATCCTCTCACCTCGGCCTTTCAAAGTGCTCGAATTGTAGGCATGAGCCACCATGCTCAGCCTCTTTTCCTCTTCTTATGAACCAGTTCCCTTCCCATGATAACCCATTAATCCATTAACCTATTAATTCACTAATCCATGAATGGATTAATCCATCCATGAGGGCAGAGCTCTCATGATCTAATTACTCCTTCAAGGTCCCATTTTTCAATATTGCCACATTGTGGATTAAGTTTCAACATGAATTTGGAGGGGACATTAAAACCGTAGCAGTCTTATAGTAAATCTCACCACTTTTCTGAGGACTGCCTGCTTTTGCTCAAGCTGCCTTTGTTCATGGTGTTCCTAGCCTATAATGATCCCCTTCTTTAATTCTTAAAGACCATCATCATCTTATTCATACTTCAAGGCCCATTTCAAATATCACATGCTTATTCCACCAGTCAACTACCAATTGAGGGACTATGCACCATTTATTTGTTCAACAAGGTTTTTTCAGTTCTACTGTATCTAGGTGCTGAGGAGACAGTAGTGAACAAAACAGACAAAAATACCTTTATTTGTAAGACTTACATTTTAGTAGGCGACACAGGGAACAAAACACACAAGCACATAAATAAGAAAATGTTAGATAAGTGCTATGCAGAGAATTAGAACAGATATGACTGAGTGGCTATTTTTGCCTCAAATGGCCTCTCTGAGGAGGTGACATCTATACTGAGATCTGAATGACAAGAAGGAAGGGACCAACCGTTCAGACTTTAGGAGGTAAAGCATTCCAAAGGATCAGCCAGTGTGAAGGCCCTTAGATGGAACCAAGCCCACTTATTTGAAGAACAGAAAAAAGACCGGAGTGGCTGAATCACAGGGCCAAAGTGGGAGTAGTGGCCGAGAAAGCCAGAGCCAGCTTATTTAGCTTTCTAAGTCAGGATGAAGAGTTGGAACTTGATTCTAAGTGCAATGAAGGGAAGCCACTGGAGGATTTCAAGCAAAAGTATGACACAATATGGTTTGTGTTTAAACAAGATCACTCTAGGAGCTGTGTGAATAACAACAGATAAAGGGAGTGACGTAGGAGCAAGGACTAGGTATGTACTTTTTCCGAACTACTTGCTAAACTTAAAGCAAATAAAAAGCAAAAGATGTCCTCACTCTTAGGCAAAGGATTAAATTTCTTAATACCATCAAAAAAGACCTGGATGGACTGACCTCGCTTTAGCCTCCTGTATACCTTCTTTGCCTCCCGCTATTGAGGCTTGCTGACATTCCTTCAGTTTCCCAAATGCACCATTTCTTCAGGCCACAGGACAGTTGAACTTACTATGGTTATGTATTTCTGTGTGTGGTAAAATATACATAACATAAAATGTATCACTTTATTTTATAGAATACAATTCAGTGACATATGTATCCACACTGTCGCACGACCATTGCCACTATAGCTCCAGAGCTTATTCATCACCCCAAGCGTGAGCCCCATTAAACAGTAACTCACCATTAGGGCTACCCTTTGGCAACAACTGATCTGCTTTCTGTCTCCAAGGACTTGCTGGATAGACTGTATAAATAGAATTACACATATGTGACCTTTTGTATCTGGCTTCTTTCACTCAGCATGTTTTCAAGGTTCATTCATGTTGTAGCATGTATCAGTACTTTATCTCTTTTTATGGCTGAATAATATTCCATAATATGGATATGCTACATTTTGTTTATCCATTTGTCAGCTGATAGACATTTAGGCTGTTTGCATTTTTTGATTATTGTGAATAGTGCTCCTGTGAGTATTCATGTGCAAGTTTTTGTTTGAACATCTATTTTCAACTTTTGAGGTATGTATCTAGGAGTGGAATCACTTGGTGACATGGAAGCCATGGTTATATTTTGATGAACTGTAGATCAGTGAATCTTAGGCATGTGTTAATTTCCGGTGACTGCTGTAACAAAATATCACAAACTAGGTGGCTTAATTTATTTGCTCACAGTTCCAGAGGCTAGGAGTCTGAAATCCAAGTGTCTGCAGGGCCATCCTCTCTCTGAGACTCTGTATAGAATCCTTCTTCGCCTCTGGAGGTGACCATCAATTTTTGGCATTCTTTGGCTTGCAGCTGCATCACTCTGATCTATACTTCTGTTAGCACATGGCTTTCACCCTGTGTATATTTGTGTCTTCATATGGCCCTCTGCCTGTGTCTTTTCTACTTTTAGGAACACTAATCCTCAAACATCCTTGGATTAAGGGCTGCCACGATTCCAGTATGACCTTAACTTAAATAATTATATTTGCAACAACTCTACTTCCAAATAAGGTCAAATTCTTAGGTACTGGGGCTAGGACTTTATGACATATCTTTTGGGGAGACACAAGTCAATCCATGACAGACTGACAGACATTATTGTACAGCTGAATCTCCTTAGGATTTTTTAAACATGGGCTTGGGGATGAGGCTTGAGCTTCTGCATTTTCAACCAGCTGTCCCAGTGGATGTCAATGCTGCTAGTTCAGGGATAGTGTGACCAATGTGTCCTGGTTTGCCCAAGACTTTCCCGGTTTTAGCAATGAAAATCTTGAATGCAGAGCAACCTCTCAGTTTTAGGCAAACTGGAGTGGTTTGTCAACCTATACATCACAAACTACAGTCTGAGTGCAAGGATCTAGCTACAAGCTATATTAATTTACCTATTAATTACATCACTGATAGTTTGTATTTATCCTGATATTTAAAGAGTTTATTTTTGCTAGAACAGTTTCAGTTTTCAGAAATCTGGACCTAATAGATATTCTCAAAAAGCTCCAAACTGTGAGATAGTTAGGTAGTTTAAGCTATCTGATAAGTATCATCTGTGAGTATCACATATTAACTCACCAAATTATAAAGCTTAGCAGTGTCCCTGTTGAGCTGAACATTGAGATTTCTGACTCCTTATAGAGTAATTATACATGCCCAAGACTTTTTGAGGCTAAGGGTACCTACTGGGCTTGAAGTCCTCAGTATCCTTTCCCTGCTGCTGCAACAGCAGGAATCAGCCTGGGGACTGTACAAATGAAAGAGAAAGCGCCTCTCTGAAGGTGGGTTTAAGTTCATCGCAATAGGGGCAGTGACCATCACTTCTTGTTTTATATTAGAACCACCTGAAGAGCTTTGAAAAATGCTGAGTGCTCACCCCACAACAAATGACTCAGAATAGCTGGGTTTAGGCACAACCATTCATTGTTTTTAAACACCAAGTGATGCAAATACATACCCAGCATTGAGAATTACTGTGTCGTGTCTCACTTTATAACAGACACTTTGCTCAATCCGTCCCTAACCTTCTTTCACCTGGACCCATCTTCCACTCCCATCTTTTGCTATGATTGATCATTTCCTTAACCAGGTTCTTCTCTTCCTTATTTATGTGTCCTGTTTATACAATGACCTCACCGACCTGAGACCATGTATAACTCACTGGCGGTAATAATTACTCCTATAACAACCGACCTTGGTAGGCTTTTCCCAAGTCTTATTGACTCTGTTTTTTACTTTTTCACAAAAGTTATCCCTAACATTATCGATGATTGAGTTAGCCTGTGATAGTGCTGCTGTTTTGACTGCAGAATCTTTTGGGAATTAAGCTAAATCTCCTACTGAATCTGTACTGTGTGTTTCTCTGCAAACCAGCCACGGGAAAGCTGGGTAGAATGGTTTTTAGCAATTCACAAAATTGTATAACCATCACCACTATGTAATTCCAGGACATTCTCATCACTCCAAAAAGAAACTGTCTACCCATTAACAGTCACTCCCCATTCCTGCCAGCCCCTCTTCTGCAACCACAAATCTATTTTCTGTCTCTATGAATTTGTCTATTCCAGATGTTTCCTATCAATGAATCATTCAATATGTGGTCTTTTGTGTCTAGCATCTTTCACCTAGCATATTTTCAAGGTTCATCCATGTTGTAATATTTATCAGTAGTACTTCATTCCATTTTGTGACTGAGTAATTTTTCATTTACAGATGCACTGCATTTTGTTTATCTGCTCATCAACTGATGAACATTTGAATTGTTTCCACTTTTTAGCTACTGTGAATAATGCTGCCATAAACATTCATGTATATGTTTTTGTGTGGATATATATTTTAATTTCTCTTGGATAGATAACTGAGAGTGGAATTTCTGGGTCGTATAGTAACTATTCAACTTTTTGAGGAACTTCCAAATTGCTTTTGAACATCTTAATTTTTTTAACCTCTTTGATGCAACTCTCCTTTTCAGGTGTGAGGTGGTCTGTACTTGTTAGGTTGGGGCAAATGATTCTCAGGCACCTTAAACATTTTTTATATTATCTGTTGCACACTTTGTGTGCAGGAAGAATGATGCCTCATACAGAACCTTTTTGTCATTTGGCTTCATCATTTCAAGGTGTGAGAAAAATTTTTAAATAGGGGAGCCTGTAGATAACTGCAGTGGTGAGGATTTAAGGTCTCTGTCTGAGCTCCTAGGTTCCTGTCAATGTCTCCAGCTGTATCTCTGGCCACCTGTCACAGTCTGTTCCTGGCATAGACAAGGCCTGCTTATTGCCAAGAATATGACTACTGAGCCACTTCCATCTGAGAAGGCCCTGAGAAGGTCCAAACGCAGAAAAGTAACTGATTCTGGGGGACACTCATAAACCTCCCGTAGCCAGGTGCATGCATCTCAGC
Organism: Cephalopachus bancanus; assembly: GCA_027257055.1. NCBI lineage: Eukaryota > Metazoa > Chordata > Mammalia > Primates > Tarsiidae > Cephalopachus > Cephalopachus bancanus. The sequence continues at coordinate 747,576 of JAPVLO010000544.1, read as the reverse complement.
AAATGTAAGGCCCTATTCTGTACAAAGCAGAAACTTAAATGCCAGGGCGGTCTGGGAGAGGCTCCCCTGACCTCTGATCTGGCCTCTAGCCTCTCCTATTCCCTCCCTGCCCCGCCCTCAGCTAGGGGTCTGAGCCTGCGCGGGACTGCGGGCGCGGGTGGCCTTCCCAGCATGCGCAGTCGTTGCCTGGCCCTACTTCTTCAGCGGTAGCCCCCGCGGAGTGCGCGCTCACGCACGCGCACGGCCTTGCCTGCGCGTTCCCGGAGCCTCTCGCGGCACGCGCCCCCGCCGCGCCCCGCCCCGCCCCGCCTACTCCCCCCTCCCTCGCGCCCGCCCGCCGCCTGCCGCCGCCGCCGCCGGAGCTCTGTAGTATGGCATCGAGGAGAATGGAGACCAAACCTGTGATAACCTGTCTCAAAACCCTCCTCATCATCTACTCCTTCGTCTTCTGGGTAAGTGCCCACGGCGGGCCAATGGCCGAACCACTGGCCATCAGTTCGCGTGGTGATGCTCTGGGAAAAGAAGGGGAAGAAAAACCCAAACCAAAAATCAAATCTCGATTCCCTCCTTAAGGAGACAGGCGTCGGGTGCTGGGTCGGGCTGCAGAATGGCAGGGTGCAGGTCGGGACTGCTCGGACCCTAGACCCTGCCCGTGCAGGCTAAAGGGGGCTGCATAGTGGCGGCGACTGCAGGTTGTCAACCTTTCCAAAAATTTTTTTAATGCATTGGTTTTATTTTTATTTTATATTTTGAGCTCTCGGGATACTGTTAGCCCCTTGGGAAAGTTGCGGATTTATTCTTCTGTTTTCCTCGCCGCACACCCTTCCCACCTCTCCCCTCCCAGCTCGTTCGCAGCGCCTCTTGGAGCTAACCTGTGGCCGACTAGGAGCGGGCGCGGGAGCACAGGGTTTAATCCCAGATTCCCAGTTATTCCCGACCCCGCGGGGTTGAGGGAGGGAGGCGCCAGAAGCCCGGTGCCTGCCTGGCTGGCAAGGGCGACCAGAGTCCCCTAAACGCACTGATGGGGGGTGGGGGTGGGAGTAGGTGCCGTCACCGCGCGTGGAAGCTTGTGGAGGGAAGAGTCTTACATAAGCCGGGGGTATCTTTGAGCTTTCTCAGCGACCCGGGAGATGAGCCTTTCGACCCTTTCCCCACTCCCCTCCATCCTCACACTCCCCACCCGGTCATTCTGTCACTGCATAACCCAATCCTCAGCGCTCCAGGGGAGGACCCCAGCTACTTGGTGACAGCGATAGAGTCCTAACTCTACTCCCCATATAATCCGTGTTGCCACCGGTCCTTGAAGCTCAATGCAGAAGGGTGACGTCAGCCTCTCAGCCAGGGCCGCGGGGGGCTGCGTGGTGCACCTCGAGGAGGGATGCGCCCTTCTGCGCGCGGGGGGCGGGGAAAGAGGAGGAGGGGGTTCCAGGCTTGTGCCTTACCTCATCCTGTTTGGCAAATCATAGAATCAGTGCAGGGCTGACACTGCGGTGATTCACTTGGAGAGGTGGGTGGTACCTAAAGACCATTGCCCGTTCTTTCTCTTCATATAGATGACTCTCTTCCCTGGTTCCTTAATCCCATACCAAGCTACAGCCACCCTGCAGGGGAATTAATATCGATCCTCTTCTCCACACCCCCCCCCCAATCTGGGTCACTTCAGCTTTCAAGGCAGTCATTTTGAAATCTAAGGATCGGTAGGAAAAGCCAGTCCCGCCTTTGGTTGTTTTTCTCCTTGCGCCCCTGACTCCCCCACCACATTTTAACCCTAATTTTGTTTCGAAACTGGAACACAGTGCTGTATGACGTACCCATACTCGGCTTGATGGTGAACCGGGCTTTTTGCAATGGTCAAGGAAGGAACTTAGATTGATTAAGGATTTAAAAAAAATTCTCTAATGCCCCGGGACATTTCCTTGTCACTGACATTGATTGGTTCTTCAGGTCGGGGAAACTGTGGACTTCAGGGACCGTGTATACCAGGAGCTCTGCAATGAGATACGATAGATTAACTGGCATGTTGCACAAAGCAAACACAAAAATTGACTTTATTTGGATTGAAAAGGACGCAGGTTGAAATATCTGAGTAGTGGAATTGGGAGCTATGCACAGATTATGTCATATTATTATCTGCTGGAAAAAGCAATAATGCATGTTGTTGCCAAAACTTCCCAGTGGCCATTCCGGGGAACTGGTTTATTTTTTTGTTTCCTTAAATCTCGTTTTCTTTGGCCTTTTATTATTTACTTGATTTCCTATTTGTTACTGGAGTAAATTGTATGGGATCTTATTTTAGCTTCCTGACAAATAAGGTTTACAGTGCACATGAAGGAATGTTCTTTCAACATCACTGAAAGCTGATAAAGAAGAGGGTCTTCAAGGCTGAAGCTTTTCATATGAGTTCTTTAACTCTCCTTGCTTATATCCTTCCAATAAATCTAATTACTTAAAGTCCCTAGTACATCTTAAACAATCACTGCGTTTTATGTCCTTCAGAAGTTCCTTGATGCCTGCATTTTAATATTTTTTCAGCTTCCAAGATTTTGATAGTCTTAAATAAGATATTTACCCAGAATATTTTCAATAGTTTAAATAGCATTCAGTAATGATTTCCTCCTTCACAACCCCAAAGAATTAGATCTCTTCAGATACGAGAGTATTTTAAACAAGACATTTTCATTGATAAACCATGGACCAAATGCTACTTTAAAAACAAACAGCCTCATTGAGACATAATTTACATGACGTGAAAATCACCCATTTAAAGTATACAATTCAATGGGTTTTAGTATATTATAAATAGCATATATTTTAGTATAAGTAGTATACTGTTTAGTATATTTAGTACATTTTAGTATGTTTTTAGTATATTCATAGACATGTGCAGTCATCACCCCAGTCATTTTAGAGCAATGCATCACTTAAAAAAAACTGTCCCCTTTGCTGTCATACTGTTTTTTCCCCTTCTATTTTCCACTCTTTCCCCACCAGCTCTAAGCAAACACTACTTTATAGATTTTCCCATTGTGGACATTTCATATAAATGGAATTATACAGTGTTTGTTCTTTGTACCTGGTTTCTTTCACTCAGCGCAATGTTTTTGAGGTTCATCCATGTTGTAGTGTGTATCAGTACTTCATTCCCTTTTATGGCCAAATAATATTCCATTGTATGACTATCGCACATTTTATTTATCCATTTGTCCATTGGTGAACATTTGGGTTGATTGGGCCTTTTGTCTATTATGAATAACGGTGCTGTAAACATTTATGTATAAGCAAGTTTTTGTGTGAACATGTTTTCATTTCTACTGGGTATATATATACACACCTGGGAGTGGAATTGCTAGGTCACATGGTAATTCTGTGTTTAATTGTTTAAGGAACCTCCAGCCTGTTTCCCAAAGCAATGGCACCATTTTGCATCCCCCTCCGACAAACGAGGGTTCCAATTTCTCCACATCCTTGCCAATATTTGCTATTATCTGACTTTTTGATTATAGCCCTCTTAGTAAGGGATCTCTCCTTGTGGTTCCAATTTTAATTTCCTTGACGAGTAGTGATGCTGAACATCTTTTTATGTGCTTGCTGATCATTTGTATATCTTCCTTGAAGTAAATGTCTATTTATATCCTTTGACCTTTTTTTATTTGAGTTATCTGTCTCTTTATTATTACGTTGCAACAGTCCTTTATATGTTCTGGATACAAGTCCCTTATCAAATCTATGATTTGCAAATATTTTCTTCTATTCTGTGCGTTGTTTTTTCACTTTCATGATGGTGTTTTTTGAAGTACAAAAGTTTTTTATTAATGTTTCTGACCAATTTACCAATTTTTTCTTCTTTTTTTGCCCATGCTTTTGGTGTCATATCTAAGAATCCTTTGCCAAATTCAAGGTCACAAAAATTTACCTGTTAAATACTGTTTATAAGAGTCATTTCTCAGTTCAGTAAATGCAATTAATACATTAATCTTTCATCCGTACCTATAATTATGTCTGGCACATAGTAGGTACTCAAACATTTGTTAAAACTTCTAGGATTATGCTAGATACTTAACAAAAAGATGACCTTGTTGTTCTTTGGAGTGGAATGTGGAAGAAAGATTAGGCAGAATTGTTTCCTTTGTGATCTTTGTGAGTTGTTTTTATAAGGACTTCTCTTTCTTTACCTAAACAACTAGATTTAGGACTAGAAGATATTTGACCCTAACATGGTAGGAGACCTGTATCATCAAGAAGGTTGATGTACTTGGATATATTCTAAACAAGAAGCCTACAGTTATGAAAGAGAGATCATTATTTTATCTGGATTCCTATGCTGTCTACTCTCCCTCTCTAAGGTGATTTTCTAAAGTTGTGGTTCTCAAAAGGGGGCAGTTTTTCCCACCCCACCCTCTGTATTGGCAACATCTGGAGACATTTTTTATCACAGCTGTAGGGGAGGGTGGTATTGGCATCTAGTGGGTAGAGGCCACAGTTGCTACTAAACATCCTACATTGCATAGGACAACCCCTTACAACAAAGAATTATTTTGCTCAAAATATCAACAGCGCCAGCAACCTCTCCACTATTAAACTTACATAGTAGTAAGTTCTATGAAGAAAAATGCAGCCTTGTGCAAAACTCACTATATTTACTGGTGATTGGAACTCCCATGGAACCACCATGCCAGAGCACGCTCAATGCAATTATATGTAAGAAAAACACCGTTCTCTATGATGTACCTTACTTTTTATTTGAAGACAAAAGGTAAGTACATTTTTATATCATTATTTTCAAATGGAGAGGATGATTTGTCTTCCAGTGAAATAACATCACCTGAATGCTGGGTAAACAGATCCTTTATTTTCCTTGACTTGTATGTTTTATTTTCAGGTTTATAGAAAACGAGGGGAAAACACACCTAGGAGCAAGTTATCCTGTGCTTTAAAGACTAGCAAACAGTGCCTGGTACATAGTAGATTTGCTTAGTGAATATTTACTGAGTGAATGAATGAATGAAATTTTATTGACTTCTTGAGCTCAGTTGTTTATTTCACCTCACTTCAACGTTAAGACTTTTAAAAACAGTGTTATTTCCAGCCTGCCTGTAGTGATTTCAATGTACGGAACAGAGGACTTACAAGGATGTGCTTATTATAAGGATAATTCAGTCATAATGTTTTGTGATCACTTAGTTTGCTAGACACTTTAGTAATATAAATTTTTAATTGGAATTTAATTTGTTAAGTTTGAATAAAAAGATATCTATTTTACCCTACATAAAACAAAACTTTACAACACATGTAACCTTTTCAAGAGCAAACAGAAAAGCTTTATAAATATGTTGCTTACCAGGTACATTCTATTTTGATTTATAAATTTGTAAAAGTATTTTAAATACTCATCTACGTTCCAAGCTAAGCTTTAAATCCACCACATATCTAAATCCACTAAATAACATTGTGAAGAGAAAAGAAATCCCTTACTTCATTCCAGTGCATATTGGGTTTGATTTCTTCATTGATTTTCCAAGGAGGTAATTAGCCTACCAATAGTGCTATCAAATGTTTTTATGGTAAAATATCAGTGATTTTTTTTTTTTTTTCATTTTGGAAGCATCACTAATATTTTTTGGGAAAAAGTCACTTTTTTTTTTTGTTATCCAGAAAGTTTAGGTACTTAGGCTAAATAGAGGGAAGAAAAATTTAAAAAGCAACCCTAACATTTTACAGTGTTTGAATTTGGGCACATATTTTAGATTAAAGTTATATTATTATATATTTTTTGCATGTCAGGTCAATTCAGCATTCATTGAATATCTACTACATGTCAGATATTGAGTATTCAGCAGAATGTAAGCTAATGTCTACTAGCTGCTGCTTTTGGCATTTTACCAGCATTTTTTTTTTACTACTTCTCAAACTTTTCCATTTGAAGTGTTATCTGTTGTCTTCCCACTATTATTTCTCCTCCCCCATGTTCTGTATTCCTTCCCTTCTCCCATACTCATATCATCCCTCTATTGTAGTAGACCCTAATATGTCATTCTGGTTAGAGCAGTACAGTAGTAAGTAATTTCATTAATATGACTAGGTAAACCTATTTGTAGCTGAGCCGTGTAGTGTGTATATTATGATTACTTGCATAACTTTTTGTTTTCAGTTAAGAATTGACTTGTTTTATTCTTTGTTTTTTAGTTTCCTATGTCCACTACTAAGTTATCCCCATACTTTCCCAAGAACTGTTTTTCTTCACTCAATATGTTCAAACACTTCATGTATCATATCAATTTCCACTGATTGGAGACACTTCTTGCAAAGCATTCTGACCTTCAATCCAGATTAGTGTTCTTTGGGTCTCTGAAACAGCAGAAACATTATAATCTCCCTTTATCATCATCCTGGTGAATCTTGTCTCCTTTTATGTTGGAGCCTCAGTTTCCCAGACGTCGTGGTTTTCTCTTTCTTAACTTGTTCCTTCATTTTGGTAAAGCAAATCTAGTAACTTTCTGGAAAAGGTGTATGGGAGGGTTAATTTTTTGAGGCCTTACAGGTGTGAAAATCTTAATTTTTTCTTGCACTTAATTTGAGAGTCTGATTGAGTATAGAATTGTAGTTTACAAATCACTTACCCTCAGAATTTTACTGTCTCCCTGCCCCAAGTCTTCTTACTCTTGTTGTTAGTGTTGAGAAATCAGATGTTATTCTTCTTGAATCCTGCTTTTTTTTCTGAAAGTTTTTGGGATGTCTTTCTTGCTTTAAAGTGTCACAATAATATGCCTTGTTGTATATCTTTTTTTAAAAAAAACCTTTCCTGTGTACCTTTTAATCTGGAAATTTTCTGTGCACCTTTCAATATGGTCCTTAAGTGTGGGAAAATTTTCTTGAATTTAAAAAAATTGTTTTTTTTCTTTTCCCCCCCTTTTTTTCTTTCTTTTTCTTCTTTTTTTTTTTTCTTTGAGACAGGGTTTCTGTCTCACCATCTGGGCTCACTGCAGCCTCAACATTCGGGGCTCAAGTGATCCTCTCATCTCAGCCTCCCAAATAGCTGGGACTACAGACATGTGCCACCACGCCTGGCTAATTTTTTTGATTTTTTTGTAGAAATGAGGTCTTGCTACATTGCCCGGGCTGGTCTCGGACTCCTGGGCTCAAGTGATTCTATTGCCTTAGCCTCTTGCTGGGATTACAGGCATGAGCCATGGTTTCTTCCCTTCCCTTCCCTTCTTTACCTTTTTTGGGGGGTCTTGCTCTGTTGCTTAGGCTGGAGTATAGTGGCATGATCATAATTCACTGCAGCCTTGACCTCCTATGCTCAACTTCCTGAGTAACTGGTACTACAGACACTGCCAGGCCCAGCTAAACTTTTAATTTTCTGTTTTGTTTTGAGTTGGAGTCTCACTCTGTCACCCAGGCTGGAGTGCAGTGGCATGCTCACGGCCACCACAGCCTCGACCTGCTGGGCTTAGGCGATCCTTCCACCTCAGCCTTCCAAGTTGCTGCAACTGTAGACACACACCATCATGCCCGGCTAACTTTTTTGTGATTTATTGTAGAGACAAGGTTTCTCCAAGTTGCCCAGGCTGGTCTCGAACCCTCAGGTTCAGACAGTCCTCTTACCTCGGCCTCCCAAAGTGCTGGAATTACAGGCTGAGTCTCTGTGCCTGGCCAATTTTTAAATTTTTTGGAGAGATGGGGTTCTTACTATGTTGCCCAGGCTGATCTTGAAATCCTGGCCTCAAACGATACTCCTGCCTCAGCCTCCCAGTGTTGGGAGTACAGGTGTGAAACACTGCACTGGACTTTTAAAAAAATATATTCTTTACCTTCCTTTTCTCTGTTCTATTTAAATATTGGAACTTTTAGACTAATCCTCTAATTTTCTCCCCCTTCTATATTCTCCCTCTTTGTCCGTTTGCCCTAATTTCTGGGAGATTGCTCCCACTTTATTTTGGGTCGATTACATTTTTCATTTGTTGCATATGTTAATTTCTAGAAGCTTCTTTTTGAGGTCCGAATGTTCTTTTTTCTAGCATCCTGCTTTTGTTTCATGAGTGTAATATCATTTTAAAATCCCTCTGACAATATTAATAATTTTTTTTAAAGTTTGCTTCTTTCTGCATTGTTTCCTTCAGACTGCTCTGTATTATGACACACTTCAGGCTTACCTCACATTTCTGGTCATGTTTTGCTCTTTTCTGTACATGTTTAAGAGAGGGATACTAAAAGGCTTTGGAAGTCCTTAGCATGAAGTGGCTATTTGTCAAGTGTTAGCTGGGTGATTTGGCTGGGCAGTTGAGTTTTGGAACCAAGATCAATATTTTTAGGTTTTTTGTTTGTTTGTTTTTTGGTCTCATCAGGTTTCCTACAGAAGAATCTTCTAATTGCTCTCTAAATAAGGAAGGTAAGGATATGGAAATCTCCATATACAGTATACAGACCTTTGCTTAAGCTCCTGTTTTCACTGCAGAATCCATGTCTACTATGCTTTTATTCCCAAGTTCAGAGGTCCTCTGTTTCACTCTCCAGAGAATAAATATCTGAAGCTATGGTAAAATGAGGAGAGACCAGAGATTGGAAGTTGGAGGGGGTCTAATTGTTTTTCAGAAAACTTTTACTGGATCCTACTTATTTTAGCCCCCTTTCATCACTAGTTTCAGGTGTGCATGGGGGGCTGGTGTTTGGGTGCAAATACTTTATGCTGGCCTCTTCTCACAGCTGCCCTGAGATTTGGCTTTTTCTTAGTTTCCAAGAACTCATTGTGGTTGTCTTCTCTTCCATTCTCTTTCTTATTGTGGGTTTTTAAAAAATCCTTTTAATGTCATTTCAATGGAGTTTTGGGAGATAGCCAAGGTAAATGGATGTGTTCAATCCATCATCTTTAACAGGAAGTCCTTTATATCTGTATCTCTACATCACATGGTACTAATTAAATACACAGTTGATTGTAAGTGATTGAATAGAGCATCTAAAGCAGCAATAGTAGGGCTATTCTAATAAATATTAGTAGCTGTTTTTTAATTTTAAAAAGCTTTTGGATTTGAAGGAAAGTGTTCTAAGCTGGAACAGGTTTACTAAGGCACATCCTCTTTAAGATCATTCGGTCATCAGGGACTGGACAAATGGAAAGGAAGCACTGAAGGTTGCCGCTGCTTTTTCTGCTCTTCTCACTTTCCCACCAGGTAAAGTAGCATATGTCTTTTCACCTAGTTCAGATCTTGCTGGATTAATTTAATGTTTCTAGTATGGTTTGCATGTACAGGGGGAGGAGCCTGATATTAAACTGATTGCTCTGTTACTACAATGATAATCCTTTATGTTTATTGTGGGACTTGTATATTATAATCTAGAGTCTTATTTAATCAACTTTACTTCCCCTATGCAATATACAGTTAGGATGTGTGGACTACCTTTTATAACGTTTGGGGAATATTGTCTTTTCCACGTGGTCATTGCTTAGAAACAAGCTGAATTTTGGTCCAAATAGAATGGATGCTTTTCTCTATTCTAATCACAGCTAGAGTTCTTGATTTGACTCTACTTTGAACTGTATTACTTATGATTCATTAACTGTTCTGCATTATGTACTGTTTTAAGTAAGTATCTTAGAAGGTGCTGAGAATTGAAAGTCATCTCTGTGTTTCTTTGTTTAAACATGCTAAACCCTTGACATAGATGACTAATGCACTGTTAAACCAATTTAAAACACACTTTAAAAATATAATCTTAAGTTGTTTTTCTCCTTTAGTTCTATTACAGCAGCTTCCAATTTGAGTTATCTCCTCATGGCAAGCAGATCGTTGAATTGCTGCTCTTAAATTTCTTCTTTTTGCTGTTATCTCCCTTACCATGACAATGATTTTCATTCTTGTTCTCTTTTATGTAGAGACGCAATATTCATTAAGAACAGGATTATGGGGAAAAGATAGGAGAGTGTTTCTCTTTGTCTTTTGGTTATTTGGTAAGTTAAATATATAAGGATTTTAAGTAATTGGGTGAGGGAATTAAATATCACAGTTCTACTCTGGAAGATTTTCTTTAGTGATTTCTTCATGGTATGGTAGACTTTCCCCATCATCATCTGTTTTAGAAGAAATTACAGGTGCCTTATACTACAGGATGATGGAGTGCTTCTGGCCCAGGTACTGGCTGAACAATCTAAATCAGTGATTTTCACTGTTTGTCCATCGTAATTGTATAAGGAGCCCAAAAAAAATTTGCTTAGACCCATCCCCATCCTAAGAGATTCTGACTCAATTGGTCTGGGTAAGGTGCCAACATTTATATTTTAAAATGAGCTCTCAAGTGATTTGGCTGTACAATTAGGATTGAGAAACACTTATCCAGAGATAACTCATTAGGTAATAGCAGGCTTGGTTCATCTTGAGGCTTCTGAGTCTGGAGGTAGTTAGTGAGTAAGCTAGCATTGTCTATTGATTTGATCCTTATTACCCGAGACTTGGGCCCCATCTCCAGTGTCTCTCAGCAAACCAAAATAACCTTGCACTCTTAGGAAACCATACTAGTCATTCCTAACTAAAGGAATACTTATCAGAATCACTAAGGACCTTTTCAAAACACAGATTCTCAGGCCTATCTCACAGAATTTCTGTTGTGATAGATTTTTTTTTATTGCATATGTTTATGTCATTTTAAAATAAGTTGTGATAGATATTAAGAGGGCCCTGGGTGCGAGGATTATTTTTTTTAAATCCCAATATAATTCTGATTTCTGGATGTGGCTCTGTGGCTTGTGATGCAGTGTGTTATAAATGAAATCTTAACTCATGAATGCTTTCCTCTGAAGTGATCTTTAGTACCATAAAGCAGATTTGAGGAGTGTCCACAAAGCAAGATGTAACAAATACAGTATTTTTCTTACCCACTGAACTGGTCTCTGGTAAGGGTCTCCACGTGAACTCTTGGAGTGTGGAATTGTTTCCATTCCTTAGGGGAATCTATTTTTGTTCACAATTGCTCTGGGAAGTTAGGAAACATCTTGGTTTGCCATCTGTCAAAAGATGAGACCACCATCCAACATGTAAAACAAAAAGCTCAATTCGTTACTTACCAAAATAAGAGAAAACTGTGTTAGTCAAGCACAGTCTATGAGTAAAGTAAATTGCTGATTTTTGGGGAAAGTGTGGTGGTTTTGGGGTGTAGTTTTGATTACAGAGGCATGAGTGGTTGACATTGGCCTTAGAAGCATGGCTATTTGGGTGAGACTGTTGTTGATTGACTCTAAGAAGCATGTTTATTGCAGTGTGTCTGCTGCTGATTGATTGACCTTGAATTATGTGAGGTTCATTGGAATTGGGTTCCAGAAGTGTATTCACTGAAGCAAGTTGAGTTGTCACTGACGATTAGTATGAGGTGAATTACCATTGATCAAGTAGGTTTAAAAGTAGGTGCCAGTAATTACTACTTACCATGATGTTGAATAATCTATCTTTTCTCTCCCTTGGAGCATACAGACTTTTATTCTTTCCTCAGACTGCCAATTTGTACTTCTTGGTAAAATAAGGTTGCATCTGCACCTGTTCCCATTTTTCAAACGTTATCATGGTGGTGTGTGGAATTCTTGGGCCAGTTCATTGCTTTAATAATTCTACAAGCACTAATTAAGAGTTTATGATTTCCAGGGATTGGACTAGGACTTCTGAAAGGTACCCCTTTGGATCGAAAAGGAACCTAAAACTTGATAATAAGGCTGGATAAAAAATGTTTCTAAACATCCCTTCTATATCCCTGTCTCTATTTGGATTCAAGTTCTATTACTGGTGAAGGCTTTGAGGACATCTAACTCCTCCCAACTTCTGTTTCATATTCTAAGCTGCTTCACTCTTTTGACTATTGCCTTCTATTGCAAGGAATTGGAAACTAGACTTATGTAATGTCTTGGCTTGAACACTTGCTGTGTGACCTTAGGCAAGTAACATAGTCTTTCTGAGCCTCGGTTTCCTCTTAATAATTGAGGATGTCTTTGCTTCCCTCACTCAGGTGTTGAGAATCAAATGGCATTCAAGTGCTTTGTAAACGAAAATATGGGAGATACTATATCGATGCTTGTTAAATTAATAAAATGATCAGAACATTTTCCATCTTGGAAATTAAGGATGATTCACTTTTGGGGTTTTATATTTTGCTATCAAAGAGAGCTAGGATTCCAGAGGGGTTTTAACAGGAACCAAAACTATGATGAATTTGGGTCACTGAGTTCAGTCTTATTATTGGAATAAGGGGATTCCTATCTAGGGTGAACAAATATAAATCTGACACTTAAAGTCAAATGAGGAATTAATGACTTCCATTATTCTTTTTAAAATAAACCTTTAAAGCTGGGCATGGTGGCTCATGCCTGTAATCCCAACACTTTAGGAGGCTGAGACAAAAGGATTGCCTGAGCCCAGAGGTTCGAGACCAGCCTGGGCAACTTGGTGTGACCTTTGCTTTACAACACATCAACAAATTAGCCAGGCATGGTGGCACATGCTTGTAGTTCCAGCTACTTGGAAGGCTGAGGTGGATGGATCACCTGAGCCCAGCAGTTTGAGGCTGTGGTAGCTGTGAGTGTACCTGGGCGATAGAGTGAGACTCCAACTCAAAAAAAAAAAAAAAAAACCAAACAAACAAAAACAAAGAAAAATCTTTAATTTTAGAACAGTTTTCAATTTACAGAAAAGTTGTGGAATAGTATATAGAGTTCTCATGTATTACACAATTTCTCCTATTATTAACATCTTACATTAATATATTATATTTGTTATAGTTAACTGATATTGATACATTTTTATTAACAAAAGATTATACTTCATTTATATATCTTGAGTTTTTTAGCTAATATCCTTTTTTCTGTTTTTCTAGAATCTCATTCAGGTTACCAGATTACATTTAAGTTATGTCTCCTTAGGTTCCTCTTGGCTGTGACAGTTTCTCACACTTTTCTTGTTTTTGGTGACATTAACAGTTTTGAGAAGTAATGGTCATATAGTTTATTAAATGTCCCTCAATTGAGATTTGCCTGATGTTTTTCTGATGATTAGTCTGGGATTATGTGCTTTGGGGAGGAAGACCACAGAGGGAAAGTGCTATTTCTATCATATTATCTCAGGATACATACTATCAACAAACTTATCATTGTTGATATTGACCTTGATCACCTGGCTGAGATAATTTTTCAGGTTTCTCCAGTGTAAGGTTACTCTTTTCCTCCCTTTCCATACTATACTCTTTTGAAGAAAGTCACTATGCACAGCCCACACTTAAAGAGTTGAGAGTTATGCTCTACCTCCTTGAGGGTGGAGTACCTACCATTATTTTTATTAATAGACATGTTTCACATTCAAAAAATGTTAAAACCAACAAAATACTAATATCACAGTATTTGTTCAAACACATAGTAGAATATTAAAATAATTTGAGTCAATTAGGAACTAAAAAGGACTTCTTGCTTACCATTATTATGAATGATTTAGTGTATCTAGCAAATGCAATGAGACAAAAAAATTTAACATTAGAGAAAGAATGGGTAAAGTTACCTTTTTACAGATGTAGTTGTTGTATACTAAAAAGCCAAGAGATACTAGTAAAAAAAAAACCACTCAGAAAATTTGATAAGGTGGCTAGACACAACATAAATATATAAACATTAGTAGCTTTTATAACTTTAGCATTAGCTTTAGAAAGAGAAAGAAAGGAACACATTTCATTTGCAGTAACAACAGAAATCATAACTACCTCAGAATAACGTTAACAAGAAAGGCAAGTCTCTCTCTTTTTTTGAGTTGCGATCTCTGTTGCCAAGGCTGAGTGCAGTGGTACAATCATGACTCACCTTTGCCTCAAACTCCTGGGCTCAAGTGATCCTCCATGGTAGCTGGAGCTATAGTTGCTTGCCACCATGCCCAGATAACAGTTTGATTTTTTTTTCTTTGTAAAGACTTAGTCTCACTATGTTGCCTAGACTGGTCTCAACCTCCTGAACTCATGCAATCCTCTTGTTTGGGCCACCCAAAGTGCTGGGATTACAGGCATGAGCCATTGTGCTCATTCAGGCGAGGCTCTTATATGAAGAAAAATAAAATCTTATTGCGGATAGTAAGACCTGAACAGATTAAAGGACACTTGGTGTTCTTGGGTGGGGAGATTTAATATCATAAAAATACAAATTTTCTAAAAATATTTTAAATAGATTTCCAAATAGAATACTAAAGGGATTTGTTTTGAGTGAAAAGGGGTGGTACTTAATAAAATTATATTGTTTATATAAAAGAATAAATACATGATAAATCAATGGTTATACGGGGGAAATGAAGCATGTGTCTTACCCATTATCAGAATATGCTATTGTGACAGACAGACTATAAGATGGCCCCCATGATCCTTATTTCCTGGTATTCATGGCCTGTGTTATCTCTTCTGCCTGGATATAGGTGGGGCTTGTGACTTGCTTGTAATTAATAGAATCCAACAAAGGTAATCAAATACATGTGAATATGTATGCATGATTATATTATATAATTATATTATATAAGATTGTAAAGCCTATCTTGCTGAGAGACTCTGTCCGTTGCTGGCTTTGATCAATCAAGCTTTCATGTTGTGAACTGCCTTATGAATAGGGGCACATGGCAAGGAACTCAGGGCAGACTCTGGCTGACAGCCAGCAAGAAACTGAGGCTCTCAGCTTGGCAACCTGCAAGCAAGTGAATGCTGCCAATGATCAAGTGATCTTGAAAGCTGATTCTTCCTTATTTGGACCTCAGATGAGACTGCAGCCCCACCTCACATTTTGAAGCTTTGTGAGCTGTTGAAACAGAAGACCCAGCTAAGCTGTGCCCAGGCTTTTATCCCTACAGAAGCTATGAGATAATAAATGTGTTTTGTTTTGAGCCTCTACTTGTGGTAATATTGTTATGCAAAAATACATAATTAATTCAACTATAAAGTCACTAATCAATATGATGTTGGCTCAGAAATAGACAAATTCATCAGTGGAACAATAAAGAATCCAGAAATAAATTCTAGTGAATATGATTTAATAAATGAAAAGGAGCATTTATTTCAGTGAGACAAAGCTAGATTTAAATGATTCTAGCACTCTTGGATAGCTATATAGGAGAAAATAAAGTTTAATCCCTTCCTTAAGTTATATGAAAACTCTCAGTTGGTTTAAATGCTGAAATATAAAAATAAAATAAAATCTTACAGTAACATATAGAGACTATATTTACAATACAGGAGTCAGTGAGACTGCCTTAACTAAGTTGGAGACTTGAAAGCAGTTAAATTAAAAAATAATGTATGTGGTTATAAATTTTTAAAAATTATATGGCAAGAGGTACAAAAAAGTCAGTTACACAGTTGTGGTGGGACAAGGAGCTTGTGCCAGGCTGTCAATTAATATGCTGCATCCTTCATTCAGAAAGTTTTTACTTTCTGATGCAAGCTCCTTCTCAAAGAGGACTGATAACTCAGCTTGCTGACTGGCACTAGTCTACTAACCACACTTTGAAAATTACTTCTCTAGAAGAGTCAATGAACCTTTTCTGTAAAGGGCCATATAGTAAATATTTTAGGCTTTGTGGACCATGTGTTCTCTGCTGCAGCTACTCAACTTTGCTGTTGTAGTGTGAAAGACAGATAGACAATATGTAAATGAATGAGCAAGACTGTATTCCAATAAAACTTTATTTACAAAAACAAGTGGCCAGCCAGATTTTACCCATGGGCTATAATTTACTGACTCTTGCTCTAAGGGATACAAATATAAGGAAGGTATAATCCTTACCCTCAACAATTAAAGTCTAAAGTTTAATATGGGTCTATAGGAATGAGAATGAAGCAAACCTCACATTTTTTAGCCTTAAAGATGTAGTCATGCACTGTCCAATAAGGTAGCCACCTGAGCACTTCAAATGTGGATGGTCCAAACTGAGGTATGATGTAAATGTAAAATACATACCATATTTTTAAAACTTAGTATGAAAAATGTAACATCTCAGTTTTCTATTGAGTTCATTTTAGATGATAGCATTTTGGATATATTGGTTTAAATAAAACATATTAGTAAGATTAATTTCTCTTGTTTCTTTTTACTTTTGATTGAAAATTTGCAAGACTCTAATTTAAAGTTAGGTATGTGGCTTGCTAATATGTCTCTATTGAACCGCACTGAACTAGAAGTACTATAAGTTTAAATTAAGTGCTATGGAACCAAGGGAGAAAGTTCATCGGGCTGGGGAATTTGGAAAGGTCCTCTGGATAGAGTCAACTTGGAGAATGACAGGATTTTGACAAGTAGTTCTCTGGGAAGATAATGAAGGCCATAAAGTGGAAGAAGTAGTGTATGTAGAATTTTGGTGAAAACAAAGATTTCTGTGTTTAGGACAGGAATGAGTTTAGCTGTAATAAAGGATGAGGCATGGAGTGAGTCTAGATAAGTAGTCATAGGCCTTATTGTGGGTTAACTGCATGGATAATGGTTTGGGGCCTATTTTGGCGGGTAGCAGGGGACTAGTCCATATTTCTGGACAAGTAGTGGTTACCTTGAGAGCTAAACTTTACAAGTCTAATCTGGAAGCAGTTATTGGTTGGGTTGGAATAAGAAAGATAAGAAGAGGTGAAACAGATTAACTAAGAATGAAGGCCTTAATATAGAGTGACAATGGGAACGAAGAATGGAAGACAGTGGACAGCTACTTCATGATATGGCAAGGATGTTTGTGATGGAGAACCCGTGTTCTGTGACTAGAGAACCTGGATGCTGCTAATACCCCTATGGAAATGCAAAACCTTAAAAAGACTGGTTTAATACTAATATGATGTGTTCTAATTTGCATGTGTTTAATTTGAAGACACCCATAGATTTAAAAGATGGGCCTGGTCCTCAGAAGCTTGCATGCCTGTGTTTTCTGCTGATAGAAATGTCCCTAGCAATTCTCTACTTTTGACCAATTCTGTACGCCCTGACCCTCCCCACCATTCACCATGGTCACTGTTGGGGAAAAGATCAGGCAGTTGGATATCAGTTGGCTTGTGAGTGGAACTTGAAATTATTGGGCTTGTAAGACCTGAATGGAGCAGTTCTTCTTTAGGCATTTGGACTCGAGATAGAAGAAACATGGCTGGTGTGGAGGCAGAAGGAGAAAGGCACCTGGGAGAAAGTAGCAGAGACGTGTGAGTGGTGGATAGCTAAAGTGGGACCAGCGAAGTGGCCACTAGTAGGCTCGGGGACAGCTCTACGGAAGCCCTCACTTTTCTATTCTGGCCTGGAAGTGTGACTTTTTATAGTTATCCAGGTCTGGCAGAGTAGGTGTGACTCCTAGCCTTCTCATTTCCTCCTCTTGTAACCTCCCCTTGGCTAACCAAGAAAGGTGATTAGGTGGATGTTTGAAGTGGTTAGAAAGGCAGGAATGGAATTAAAAGAGGAGGATGGGGTGGGGATGCAAAGTTGTGGAAAGCCCTATGTTCATTTAAGAGGCATGAGATAGTAAATGGTATTCTTTTCAACTGCACAGTAAGCCCAGAGTTCTAAATGCAGCTAATGCTAAGTTGCTTACTGATAATAGGTGTAATAGGTGTAGCAAAGCATTTGGCCGGCAGTGCTAATGGAAGCCTGCAATTCCAGTAAGTATTGTCTAAGGGATAAAGGTTCTCCTACAGGGCAAGAGCAAGTTATTTATTAATCTCCTTAATAGCTACTGCTCTATTTGGGAAGTGAGACTGGTGGTTGTTTTAGTTTATATCCTTCAGAGATGTTTTGAGGACAAACAAGTAACTGCTTTGTAGGTTCTGTTTTTCAAAAGATAGCCCTGCTATACAGAGGTGGTAGCTAGCCTTATGGCTTTTATAAACAACTTAAAACAGGCAGCTCTTTGAGTGGTGTCTGTGAACACATTGAGGGACTTTTTTTTTTGTCTAGAAGACAAATGGAGGAAAAATACACTTCTCCATGTCATTGGAAACTCAGATCAAAGTCTCTTAAACTAGGATGTCAGAAGTGAACTCTTGAGTATATAGCATGCCAATTATTTTGAGACAGAAAATACAGGAAATGAGGGGTGCATGAATGAATATTGTACTAAAAACTGTTCAAATGAGCTGTCTAAAAAATAAATACAGGGAGTCATAAAAGAACGCATACACAGTTTAAGTATGACAGTCACTCAAAAGATGGCATTAATCAAATGAATGTAGCATCGCCATGTAACAGGCAGGACAAAGAAAATGATGGAAGCATGGTTCGGCAAACATCATACTACCCATTGCTACCATAATTTAATTCAACTTCGAAACGTAATATATAGATAACATCTCTTAAAATGTGTATATATATTTTTGGCACCATATATATGTGTGTGTGTGTGTGTGTGTGTGTGTGTGTGTGTGTGTGTGTGTGTATATATATATATATATAGTGCCATATATATAGATAACATCTCTTAAAATGTATATATATATTTTTGGCACCATATATACATATATCCTCCCGCCTCAGCCTCCTAAGTACCTAGAACTACAGGCACATGCTACCATGCCCAGCTAACTTTTTAAAATTATTTTTTGTAAAGACAAGGTCTCACTACAGCAATCCTCCCACCTCAACTTCCTAAAGTGCTAGGATATTTATTTATTTAAAAGATGTGGGGTACAATTCAGGATTATGTATACAAGTGGTCATTGTACAGGTAAGAGTGTATAAGACAAGAAAGACAAGACGTAACACACACATATATATATAGACATGAATTACTTTTGTAATGAAGAAAACAGTAGATTCTTTTTGAGAAAACAAATTCATGTTTATATATACTACATGTCATAATGCAGCAGTTCATTGACCCAGTCCATTTTGGGGATGGGGTTAAATTAATGCAATGCAAAAATTTACCCTGGGAATTTTGTAGTATGTAGTGTTTTTGTTTTTGTTTTAATTTCTTAAAGATGAAGACCTTTTTTTGTTTTTTAAACTACATGTCATAATGCAGCAGTTCATTGACCCAGTCCATTTTGGGGATGGGGTTAAATTAATGCAATGCAAAAATTCATTTAATTTGATTTTTAAGCCTTGTTTCTTCAAAGTAAAGAAAAATACTCCTAATAGGTACTTTTAAAATTGTGATATATTTCAAATATAATTCTAAAACAGAAAAGAATATAATAATTTTATGTGTATTTACTAACCAGTTTTATCAGATCTTGACAGTATGCCTTATTTATCTCAGGCATTTAATTATAAAATAAATATGAAAAATTTACAGTTGATGCTCCTACATCTCCTTCTCTTTGTCATAAATTCAGGATTTATCAGTTGAACCTGTTTTTATGCACTTACTAATATTTACATATCTGCAATTTTTACAAAGTATCGTTTTCACATCTGTAAATAAATTATGCTATGCATATTGTTTTGAAATGTACATTTTTGCTCAACCTTATTAATATTTTTCCATGTTGATAGAAGTGGCTTTAATTTAGGGTTTGGCAAGCTATGACCTGTGGGCTAAATCTAGCCTGCCACTTCTTTTTGTAAATAAACTGTATGTATTTTCTATGGCTGCTTTCTGACCAAAACAGCAGAGTTGATTTGTTGAAGAGACTGTATGACCTGGTAAGCCTAAAATATTTATCATCTGGCCCTTTACAGAAGACGTTTGCCAACCTCTGATCTACTTCATTCTTTGTATGTGAGAGAGTCTCCAGTGTAGTATATTGAACATTAAATAATTCAGCTTTTATATATTTTGGTCCTGTATTCCATACTTAGCAAGAAAAAAGAAAAAAAGAAAAAAAAAATCCAAGCCGGATATGAGCTCTGTTAATCACTAGGTGTTTTATTTGGTGGTTTTGGATAAAGATATTTTAATTCTTGATTTAGGTGTTTTTTTCCCCTCAAAGTGGATTACTGTTGCTTGAAGAGAGAAATAATAATGGCTGTGTGGTCCATGTGGAGCAAAGTGACAGATATGAATGGTTCTGTCAGCAATAAGAAAATACCATTGTATGTAGTTAGCTGTGTTAGGTTATGGTGATGCTGTTATTACTATTAATAGCCACTACTATGATTATTGAGCATTTATAAAGGTCAAGGATAGTACTAAGCATGTGACATGCATTATCTTGTTTAATCCTCATAACAACCCGTTGATGTAGTAATTACTGCTCATTTTGAGAGAAGGCAGCTGAGGTCTAGAGTGTGTCCCAATGTCACGTTTAAAGTGAGGTGTCAGTTTGGACTCCTCCACCCCCACTTGTCCCAGTACTTGATGTCCATGAGCACAGTTCTCTGTGGTAGACCTTTGGAGATGGGTTAGAGGTTTACTCTTTGACAATCCCTGCTCCCCAAGGGACGAATGCTCATCAACTCCAGCCTCGGCTCCTATAAACTGGCCAAGACTTCATGTACAAGGGAGAAGCTTCCATTTTCCAAAAAGATTAAAGTTTACAACTGTAGTGGGAGCGATTAGCCTACATGTTCCTTTGTAGAAAACTGAGGCCAGAGCCATCTTGGCACATTTTTTCCTATCTTCTCAGCTCAACATTTCCATCTCACAAGTAAGAGTTACAAAGCTTTGCATATAGTGGATGCAGAAGACAGTCCAAGGGACCTTAATGTCAGTCCCAGTGCTCTTGTGAACAACTGAGCTCATTTACTTTCAAAGGTTTGAATTTATAAACACCTTTTCTTCCCTATAGTTTATGGCTGCTATGGGTAATACACAAGAAATTCTAAAACTTTCATAGGAATAGATGATCTTTCTACTCTGTCATTTAAAACAAAATTACCTTGTACCTAGAACACTCCAAATTGCTGGCTCAAACTGTCTGGGTATTATTTTTCCTGCTGTTGTGAGATATGGTAAGAATGTGAACTTGCCTCCTATGGCTATAAGACCCCAACCACTTTGAACAAGACAGAAACCAAGGTATTAAAATCTGCCGGAGATGCAGGGTATTGTTGTTGTTTGTTGGTTGGTTTGTTTAGCTTTGCTTTATTTATTTATTTTTTAAAATTTTTTATTTTAAAATTGGGGGTTATAATTCAGGGTTAGGTATACAAATATTCATTGTGCAGGTACCCTTGTTGATGAAGTGTACCCCCACTTCCCCAGGCAGATTCCCATTACTGCCAATCCCACCTCCCCCCCTCCCCACACCCCTGCAGTTTCCCACTACTGTAAATTCTTTTCTTATAGTAATACGATAGGTGTTCAAAAGAAACAAGGGTGAAAGCAGTGGGAATCATCAGGCATTTTCATATGAGCTGGTACTAGCTAGACACAGTTATCTAATCTACACATGGAAACCCAGACAAGGCTCCTGGCACATGGCCAAGTAAAAGGTTGTCAGCTGGGGTGGTCTAACCTCCTCTCCCAAAAATTGCTTTTAGAAAATATATCCCCTGTGAATGGCAAGATAATTTCCGCCTATATCAGAGTAATAAGCTATATTATCTCCAATGAGAAGCATTTAAGGCATTAAAGAACATTGGAGAAAGTGTAAGTTCTAAAACAGAAATTTCTCTCAGTCTGCTAAAATCACATCCTATAGATGGGCCTCTTTTTCTGCTTGTAAGACCAACGATACACCAACTGCAATGATAATAATCAATTATACATTACAGACACAAAGCTTATTAACATAAGCTATTCCTTAAATTCCTTAAATTATATTAGTCAATGCACACGTTTTCTTTTACCATCACATCAAACTGGGGTACGATTTTCCTGTTCCAGATCTATCAGGTGGCCAAAGGAAGTGTTGTAGACCTTGAGGTCTAACTTCAACAGACCTGGCTTAAATCAAATGTTCCTGTGTAATCATGTCAATATTTTTCTAACCCTGCTTTGTTTGGGGCCTCTGACTTTTCTCTGCATCAGATCCCTATAATTCTAAGGGTTTGACTAATAAGGGTTTTGGAGGGTCTGTATTTTTTAAAAATCAATTTGTAAGACAGGGGCACTGGTCTGAGAATGCAAGCTACATTCAGATTAAGTTTAAATTGAGCAGAATGTGCAAAGTTACATTATCTTTTGTATGAAAAGTAGCTCCTTACATACCCTTCAGCAATTATAGAATAAAGTTTTGTCTTTTTTTCTTTCACTCCTGCCTCCCGCATATCTTCCTCCCTCCTACCTGTTGTATCCAGTTACCTCAGCTATAAATCCTAGATTTTTACTTGGCCTCACCCTTACTCATATCCCATGAATCACCAAGCCCTGTTTAGGCTAATTCTTAAATAGCACTTGTAACCTTTCCTTCTCTCCATCTTGCTGCCACTGTCTTTTCTCTCACTTGGACCATTATGGTAGTTTCCTGTTTTTTCCTACTTTTAGCCTCCTCATTTCATCCCGTCTATTCTGTTGAAACAGTTATTCTAAATCTGATAAAAACCAGTAGTTGTTTCATGTTATCTACAAGACTAAGTTCAAAATTCCATGTGTGTCCTGATAAAAGATGCTTTATGATCCTCACTGTACCCCCTCCTCATTTTTTAGCTTCCACTCTGGTCACTTGCTCCAGTTCCTCTGCTTAGCAAATCCCACTTGTCTTCAAGATTTCTTTCAAATGTCACATTTTCTGAAAAGCCTTGCCTTTTGTGACACTCTCTCCCTGCTACTATATAATTATTCTCCTTCTGTTATGCCTTTTTTGAACTTTGCCCATCCATTATAGTACTCATGTTGTAGAGTAATCGTTTATTTGCTTACCTGTCAGTCTTTCCCATTTACTCACTGCATTTGCTCAAGAATATGCTAGGAATATTGAGTGTCTGTTATATGTCAGGTGCTGAGGTTTAACTGAATAGAATGAACAAGATGATTTGTTAGGAAGGGAGAAATAGACAATAAGCAAGAAAATAAATATAACTTCAAGCAATGATAAGTGTTCTGAAGGAAAGAATTTGGATAAGAAAGTCCATAATCTAAATGATGCAGAAGTCAGTGTGTTTTTTGCTATTTGTGACCATTGTTAACCTGATCATTGTAGTTGTTTGTGCTGGAGCAGGTACCTTGGAAGTCAATTTGTGGTTTGGGATTGCTGTCATTTTCCCTCCATTGACAGCAGCACAGATTTGCCTTCTTAATTATTAATTATTTTCATGTGAAAAAACATAAACCTAGCCAGGCACACTAAGTTTATCCCAGCACTTTGGGAGGCCAAGTTGAGAGGATTGCCTGAACTCAGTGGTTCGAGACCAGCCTGGGCAACTTGGAGAGATCTCATCTCTACAATAAATAAAAAATAAGCTGGGTGTGGTAGCGGACGCCTGTAGTTCCAGCTACTTGGAAGGCTGAGGCGAAAGAATCGCCTGAGCCTAGCAGGTCGAAACTGTGATGGCTGTGAGCGTGCCACTGCACTCCAGCCTGGGTGACTGAGTGAGACTCCAACTCAAAAAAAAAAGGATGACTAGACCTAATTCCAAAGACAGGTAAGTCAATTTAAATAATTAAATAAAAACATAAACCTGAGGTTTTTAAATGAAGGCATATAAATATATAAATAATGGAGTAGAAATGGAAAATGACTGTTTTAGATAATGTATACATGGGCAATTAAGGGATGGTTATGATTTAAAACACTTCATTGTTAAACATAATTGTGATTGGGATGAACTAATGAAATCAGGGTGGGCCATTCTGTCATTCCCTGAAGGTTGAGTGATCCTTTCTTTCTCTTTCATTTTCCCTTACATCTAACCTTGAAAGTTTCTCTACTTATTTCTTTTATCCAAATTGATCTGTCTTCATGACTTACTAACACATGCAATCACTATCTTTACTTTTATGATGATTGTCACTAATTTTTTAAGAATACACTACCTTGTTTTGTAATGATAAAACATTTTGCCATGAAATATAATTATCAGTAAAAAATATTTCATGGCTAATACATTTCAGTTGTAGAATCAGCCCATATCTAGACTTGTGTATACAATCTTAAATCTCTCAAATTCATCTTGTATGTTTGCCTTCTGTAAATGACTATTAAACATCAATTCTGAGACTTGTGGTTATTCTAAACCCATTGTCAATTGAACCTCTTTTTGTATATTGATTTTTTTTTGACACCACCAGCTCTGGATTTAATCTGTTATGTGACATTGATCACATAGTTTTGAAATTATGAACTAAGCACTCCTCCAGGAAGAGCACCTGATGAGCATGACTTTGTCACATCACTTCCAATTAGCTTCTGGTCTTTATCATTGTACCTTTGTATCTGTGCAGTTGTACTCATCCTGAACATATTGAATTCTGCTTTTCCCAGTTCATGTTATTCAGGTGTGGACTTGCATATGTCTAAATGTTTGTGTGTCTTTTTCTGTGTTTGGCAAATGAAGTCTATGTTGTGGAGGAAACATAAAGGGCTATGAAAATATTTATGTACAGTTTCAGAAATGATTTAAAAATCACACACTCAGCCGGGCTCGATGGCTCAGCCTGTAATCCTGCGCCTTTGGGAGGCTGAGGTGAGTGGATTGCCTGAGCCCGCGGGTTCGAGACCCGCCTGGGCAACTTGACGTGACCTCATCTCTACAATAACTCAAAAAATCAGCCGGGCATGGTAGCGCATGCCTGTAATTCCGGCTACTCGGAAGGCTGAGGCGGAAGGATCGCCGGAGCCCAGCAGGTCGAGGCTGCGGTGGCCGGGAACAGCCACTGCACTCCAGTCTGGGCGACAGAGTGAGACTCCAACTCAAAAAAAAAAAGAAAAAATTACACACTCATGTAGTTAACCTCCCAGGTTAAAAATAGAACATTGTCAGTACTCTCCAGAAGCTCCCCGAGTTCCCCTCTCAATTATATCCTCCTCTTTCCCCTTTCGTCTCTCCTGGGATGGCCTATACAAATTTATTTACCATCTCTTTGATTTTCTTTATACTTGTATCCTCTATGGATGAACCAGTGGCCAGGTTCTTTTTTGGTGTATTTTTGAACATTATATTAATTAAATAATACTCAATTATTTTTAACTTCTTTCACTTACCTTTTTTTGAGATCTATCCATATGGCTGCCTTTTTATTGTTGTATAGTATTTCACTGTATGACTACACCACAGATTCTGTATTCCATTATTGGACAATTTGGATGGTACCCAATTTGCTTTTATGATTGATACTGCTATGAACATTCTCTTGTTTCCTAATGAACATGTGTGAAGATGTGGGTATATGTCTTTAATTAATAGATACTGTTTTGTTTTGTTTTGTTTTGTTTTGTTTTGAGTTGGCGTCTCACTCCATCGTCCAGGCTGGAGTGCAGTGGCATGCTCACAGCCATCCCAGTGTTGATCTGCTGGGCTCAGGCGATCCTTCTGCCGTAGACTTTCAAGTAGCCAGAACTACAGGTGCACACTACCACACCTGGCTAATTTTTTGATGTATTGTAGAGATGAGGTCTCACCAAGTTGCCCAGGCTGTTCTCGAACCCGTAGACTCAGACAACACCCTCACCTCGGCCTCCCAAAGTGCTGGGATTACAGGCTTGAGCCATTGTGCCTGGTCTATAGATACTGTTAAGCTGGTTTTTAAAGTGGTTGTATATTGGTGATAATTCTAGTTGTCCACATCTTCTCCAGCACTTGCTCTTGTTAAGCTTCTTAATATTTTTCTAGTCTGGTAAATGTGTAATAGCATCATTGTGCTTTTAATTTGCATTTTCTAGGGTAATAATGATGTGTGTATTTTCATACGTTTGTCCATTTTTATATCATCTTGGTGACCATATTTCGTTTTTCCATAAGAGAAACCTTATTTTTGCCCTTACTTCTATGAGTTGAAAGATGTTTTTATTGATAAATTGCATTTTTAAGAAACATGTTTACTAATACTGTATAATTATTCGTATTTATATACAATGCATTTAGATAAAATATTTACAAATAATAATAACTTTAATACAGTACAAAAATATATGTAATTGTTTGCAGGTTCTGATATAGTTTGAATATTTGTTTCCTCCAAATCTCATGTTAAAATTTGTTTCCCATTGTTGAATAGGATTATGATACTAGGGCATAGTGGGAGATGTTTGGGTCATCTGTTTGGCAGATCTCTCATGAATGGCTTGGTGCCATCCTCATGGTAATGAGTGAATTCTCTACTAAATACTGATAGTGTTTCTGTAAGAACCAGTTGTTGAAAAGAGCCTGGCACCTTCCTCTTCCCTCTCATTTCCTGTCTTGCCATGTGATCTCTTCACACACTCACTCCCTTTCATCTTCTACCATGAGGGAAAACAGCCTGAGGCCCTCACCAGATGAAGATGCTGGTGCCGTGCTTCTTGTACAGCCTGCAGAATCATGAGCCAAATAAACTTTTCTTTATAAGTTACCCAGCCTCGGGTATTTTCTTTATAAGTTATCCAGCCTCAGTTACCCACTAGTGGACTAAGACAGGGTCATTCATTCATCTGCTTGTGCTTTTTTGTTTCTGTGAATCTTGCAACTTAGCACCACTACCTAGAGCCCTGGCCTAGGCATATTTTTTAAATCCTGAAGATTGCTCAGTTGGCCCTCTTTACTAACTTCAAGTACCCTCAGTGGTTCAGAGACCTGGTATTGGATTAGATGGATTGCTCGTATTTCTTTCAAACATCACCTGTATATCTGATAAAGCATTATGTCTGTTGCTTCACCTCAGTTTGTAGAATAGGGAGTTGTGTAATATTAGATAATATGAAAACCTTTGAATATTTTTAATCTAACTTCTGTAGGGGGTTATTTTCTTGGAATATATTTCCAAATGTAGAATAATAAATAAATAATTGATTTATTTTAATCTGGTATGTCATATGTTAGAAGATGAAAAGATCAAATGAGCTATTGACCTGAAGTCTGCCCCACATAGTGCCTTATTTAATATGCATTTTGTAGTTTAGTTAGTAGGCCAGAGTAGTATAGATTTTCCTTTTAATTTGACTAAATGTTGAACTTAGGGACTTGCATTTTAAAAAGTCAATTTCTTTAAAAATCATTTATTAAAAGTCTAATGCATATTTTTATTCTGTCCTCAGAGTATATGATCAATTCTTTAATTCTTCTATGTTCTACTGGAACAAATGACCAATTTATGAAGTTATTGAGAGAGTTAGTCAATGGCAATGATTTATGGCTCTGAAACTTAATACACAAGTTTAATGACAACGCCTGAAAAAAATATACTTGAGATGTTTCCAGATTTGTATGTGCTCATTTGCTATGGAGGAAGGCATTGACCATATTGATTACCTTTATTTGAGCGTGTCCTAAATCACCCTTAAGCCATCAACATTCTTCATTTTTTTCCCTCTTTCTCTGGGATTGTTACCTTTTACCACCAACTTTAGCTGAATTTACATAATAGGTATTATAATAAGTATCTAACACAAAGGTTCTCATTTGGGAATGGTTTGGCTCCCACCAGGTAACACTTGGTAATATCTGGAAAGATTTTTGAATATCACAACTGACAGGGAAAGATATGACTAGAATCTAGTGGTAAAGGCCAGAAATGATATTTAAACATCCTGCAATGCCCAGGACAGCCCCACAACAAAGAATTATCTGACCCAAAATGTCAGTAGTACTGTGATAAGAACCCCTGCTCAAATGGAAACAAGTTTCTTTCTTCCATTTCCTCCCTATTCACAGTTATTTCCATGTTTTGTGAGTGAATTATCAGTTCACATTCATGTTCCATGGGCATCTAAAATGATTAATATTGTTTAATCAACTTTGTTGTGGAGATATTATATATGTACATAACATGGAAGAAAATCTGCCAATTTAAGTGTATAACATGAATTATGACAAATGTATACAGTTATGTGACCACCACCATTGCTCTGGTTAATATGTTTAAATTTTTATTCTGTAGTTTCAAATATAAATTCATGAATATTATATTCCAGAACAGAAGGAAACCTGATATAATTCAGGTATTTATAGATAGCTTGTAACTGATAGGTAGAATTATGGTAAGTAATAAAAGATAATACCCTTGAATTGAATTCTGAATTTTATTCTATTTTAATATTAATCTAATATACTTTATTTTACTTGGAGGGTCACATTTTGACCCCTGGATGATTGGCTGAGAAGGGAACAGGAAATTTTTATTAGCCTCTATCATAAAATACTGAGTTTTATGTCCACAAATTTCTGAAGTTTCTGCATTTTCTGTGTCTTTTTGGTTCCTGCAGGTATAAAACCAAACTGGGTATTTGAAAGCAAAAACAAAATAAAGAGGGTGCCAAAAAAAAGTATGCATATTTTTAAAAAGGAAAAAACTGTATTAAAATTGTGATACTCAATATATACCAATAACAAAAGATGAATACAAGTCACATTTGATTTCTGCAATTACAAGAGGTGCTCAAAGTGTTTACCATCAGTGTCCAAGAGGTGCTCAAAGTGTTTACCATCAGCGTCCAGACACTTCTGATTACTGTGAACTACTGCAAGACTTGCTGCTGTGCACGGCCTTCCAGATCTTCCATTGTGCACATCACACACGGTACCGTGTGTCTCAAGCTTATCACGAATGTGTACAATTGTTAGATGTGTTGGAGGTTCTGTTGCACACTCATACCTCCATTATTGTACTTCCACAATGTTCTTGAATTTCAAATACCACTTTAAAATGTGCTCAAATGACAACCGTGCTTCCACTATTTTCTTTGACTGTCCTGCCTGTCACATGGTGACACTAGCATTCATTTGATTAATGCCATCTTTTGAGGGAACGTCATACTACACATCGCTACTGCAATTTAATTCAACTTCAAAAAGTAATACATAGATAACATTTTCTAAAATGTGTATATGTTTTTTGGCATGCCTGCTATATACTTCTCTCCTAAAGGATAATTTCCAGAATATTGGTTGCTTTTGTGGTTGAATTTAACCTTAGTAAGTAGTAGCAATTTTTTGCGGTAAAGTGGGTGGAAACCCTTGCTTCCATTGCTGAACCACCTTCTTAGAGTGAGAGGTTTGCCTTGACCACTAAGTGCTATAATTGGAGCTTGGGTGATGGTTTGAGATGAGTATTGGAATGATAAATGAGACTATCTGCTTGGCAAATGTTTCCTCTCTTTCCCTTTAATTCTCTTTCCAGCCAAGGTGGTAATCATATTTGGGATTTCATAGGGAGTTTGCTAATTTGTCTCCAGGAGAAACACAAAAAGTTAGATGGAAAGGTGGTCAGCAGTCACTTACTTTATGTTGCTATCATTGTGGTATAATGAGAATATACCAATTCTTGTTTGGTGGCAAAAAATTAAGTAATCGTGGGAGCACTGAAACATTTAGAGGTATGTAATCACATCTTAATACTATAGGATATGGCTCAGAATAACCAAAGGAATCTTGTTGGTTTTATTTGTGGGTTTCTTTTAGGCAAACTATCAACAGTGCTAAAATGATACTCTGTGAAAAGGAAGAAAGAATGTACCCACAAATTTAAAATACTGTGTTTGCTGGTTTTCCCCTCTTGGCTTTATCCACCAATCAAGAATTGTTGAAGAAAGCAGTCATATTGAATCATTCTGCCAATTCCACTATGTAATCTTGGGATTATTTGTGTTGCCCAATGTGGTAACCTTAGTATTTTAGAATATTTGTGATGAAGATAGTCTTCCAACTTGAGAAAACTCAGGACTTTTTTTGGAACAATATTTCAAATGCCAAGAGAAGACTATTTTATGTTGTGATGTTTGTTCTCTGTCCCTTTGTCCTTGACCTCTTAGTCCAAGGTGCTATCTTTATGTACTGGCAGTCAAGTTCCAAGAGTGAGTAGAGTCTTATCTAGAATAAATGATATTTTGAAATGGTCTTATCTTTTTTTTTTTTTTGACTGAAAACACTAATAGAATGATGCCAGTTTATTGTTGGTAATGGGGTAGAGTATGGACAAAATCTCAGGCATTTAAATGCCTCATTTGCACCTACTTTTCTTCACTGCATACTAACTCATTTTTACCATCTACTTTCAGCATCTCTCTGGACATGGAGACCTTTCGTTAATGGATTTGTGGTTATTTCACCCTCAGGTCAAGGCCAGGTTGTTAGAAGGCTGTGTTGGATTTTCCGCATTCGAAATTTCTATTTGGTGGTACTCAAGCCTTTAATTGGTTCACCATTTGCTAGGCCATGAGCCACTAAGAGGTCACAATTTGGTGAAAGTGCTTAAAGAGCAGTGCAAAACTTTCAAAATTTGGTGAGTGAGACAGATTTGTGTCCTGATATTGTTCATTCAATCAGAATTGTCCTGTTTTTAAAACTTTTTTTAAAAATACCATGAAATGGCCTTGTGTTTTTCCATTCTGAGGTTTATTTATTTAGCAATTTCCTAGCTGTAGCATATGTAGGTTGTTTCCAATTTTTCATTAATAGAAGACTGTGATTAGTAGCACTTAAATCTTTTTCTTCACATTTCATTATTTGCTTAAACTAACTTCCTTGTGGTAGAATTAAGTATGAATGTTTTTAAAAGTTGAAAAATTTTGCTAGAAGAGCTTTCTTAATGGCTGCTTACCAATATCTCACTGTTAAATGTATAAGAAAATATCAATCAGCACATTCTTGCCATTGACAAAGATTTTTTAATCTAAAATGTATAGATTTAAAACAGTTAAAGTATATATTCTTTTAAATTATAAAGTGAAACTTAAAATTCTGTTTGTAATTTATGAATTGTTCTTTTGCTCTAGCTATCTTTCTGTCAGTGATGTTTAATTGTTTTATGATAATTTTTTATAAATTAATGCTATCAATCCATTGTTCTTGTTGTAGAGGACCAGATTTGTAATTCCCTTGTTAATTTATGAGGTAGGAGCTATATAAATTATGCATTTGATAAAACATAAATTTGTATATAGCTATAATGCTGTACAGTAGTTTGATGTTAATGTCCATTTACTTCTCTATAAAGACCTAACTGGGAATAATTGTAAGACATTGTAGCTAGACATTTTTAATCTTGTCTGGTCTGTATTCTGCTTTTCTCCAACATTTTGGGCACAATGTATTATCTTTTTATGTTATTGGAATCAATTTGCTAAAATTTTTATTAGAATTTATGCATCCATGTTCATGAGGGTTGTTGGTCTATAGTTTTCTTGTAATGTCTACTTTTTGTAAGAACAGTTCTAGCTGCATAAATTGAAATTGGTGAGTTATTTTATTTTTTTTAATTTTTTTCTCTTTTTCTTTTTTTTTTTGAGTTGGAGTCTCACTCTGTCACCCAGACTGGAGTGCAGTGGCCGCTCCCGGCCACCGCAGCCTCAACCTGCTGGGCTCCGGCGATCCTTCCGCCTCAGCCTTCGGAGTAGCTGGAATTACAGGCATGCGCTACCACGCCCAGCTGATTTTTTGATTTATTGTAGAGATGAGGTCTCGCTGCCCAGGCGGGTCTCGAACGCGCGGGCTCAGGCAATCCACTCACCTCAGCCTCCCAAAGGCGCTTTTCTGGAAGTTATTGTATAGAATTGGTATTCATTCTTTCTTAAATATTTGGTAGATTTCACCAATGAAACTTTATGGGCCTGGAGTTTTCTTTAAATTTTCTTAAATTTCTGTATATTCAGCTTCTTTAATAGATATAAATCAATACAGGTTATCTGTTTTTTTGTGAGTGAGCTGTGGTAGTTTGTGTCTTTCAAAGCATTTCCTTTAGCTTATCAAATTTATTGGCGTACCATTTGTCATACTATTTCCTGATTATGCTTTCAGTATCTGTAGAATCTATAGTGATGTTCCCTTTCTCAGTACTCATATTGGTAATTTGTGTCTTCTTTCTTTTTTTCCAGATCAGTTCAGCTAGAGGTTATTAATTTTGTTGATCTCAACGAGCACGTTTTTTTGTTTCATTGATGCTTTTCTCTTGTTCTTTCATTGTCTTATTTTGTTGATTTCGACTCTGATCTCATTTCCTTTCTTCTGCTTAGTTTGGGATCAATTTTCTTCTGTTCTTCTGGTTTTTGAAGGTAGAAGTTGAAACCATTGATTTGGAGATTTTTTTCTTCTTTTCTCATATAGCCATTCAATGCTATAATTTTTTCCCAAAGTACTCTTTTAGCTGCATCCCCAAATTTTTTATATGTTGTCTTTTCATTTTCATTAAGTTCAAAATTATTTCTAATTTCTCTTTTTGATTTTTTTAGCTCACGAATAATTTGAAAGTATGTTACTTATTTTCCAAATAGTTGGAGATTTTCTAGAACTCTTTCCTTTGTTGATTTCTAAATTAATTTGGTTATGGGAAGAACATACTTGTATGATTTGAATATCTTTTAAATTTATTGAGATGTATTTAATAGCCCAGAGTGTGGTCTGTCTTGGCAAATGGTCCATTTGTGCTAGGAATGATTGTGTATTCTATTGTTGTTATTGGCTAGAATGTTCTATATATGTAAACATTGATCATGTCCAAATCTTCCATATCTTCAACTAATTTTCTCAATACTTGTTTTATCAATTGAGAGACTTTTTTATATTTCCGTGATAATTGTGAATTTGTCTATTTCTCCTGTCAGTTGTAACATTTTTGCTTCATGTGTTTTGAAGTTCTGTTCTCAGGTGCATAAATGTTTAAGATTGTTATTGCCTTGTGATAAATTAAGGCTTTATTATTAAGAAATGATCTTTTTTATCCCTGGTAATAGTTTTTGCTCTGAAATTTACTTTGTCTGATATTAATATAACCATTCCAGTTCTCTTTTGACTTTTGTTAGTGTTACATCTTTTTTTCACTCAAAATTTAAACCTATTTATACCTTTATATGTTAAATGTGTTTCTTGCAGGCAGCATATAGTTTAGTCTTGCTTTTTGATTTAATTTAACAGTCTCTGCCTTTTAATTGGGGTATTTAGTCCACTTGCATTTAATGCAATTATTGATATGGATAAGTTCAAATCTGTTATCTTACCATGTTTTCTATTTGTCCATCTCTTCTCTATTTCTTTCTTCTGTCTTAATTTTGATTTTTTAATGATTCTATTTCATCTAAACTGTTGGCTTATTAGTAATAATTATTTTGTGATTTTATTGGTTGCCTTATGATTCATAGTATACGTCTTCAGCTTATCAAGGTCTACCTTCAAGTGATAGTGTACCATCTCACTTATAGTCTAAGTACCTCTCAGTAGTATATAGGATATCCATTTCTCCATCCCTAGCTTTTCTTCTATTGTTTAATACATTTTGTTTTTTATCTCTGTTTTAAATACCACACTTCATTGTTAGTATTTTTGTTTAAACTGCCAGTTATAAAGACATCTAAATAACAAGGAAAAAATATCTTTCTGTTTCTCTCTCTCTATTCATCCATCTATAAACACTATGTGCTCATAGTGATACCTTTGATTCAAATCTGACACCACATGGTTCATTCTAGTCTTCTTTCTTTGATGGTGAGAAAACTGGCTCTTATTATCTATAATATATGTAAATATATTACTGTATTTCTTTAATCCTACACAAAGTAGTTTCAGAGCTGCTACCCTATACCCTTGTGAGAAACACATTTACTAACTAGAGTACAGTCTTGGGTACAGTTGTTTTTGTTGTTTTTTTTTTTGTCTTAACTTACAATAGCCAGTCAAGATACTGCTTTATACAGTTAATAAGGTTAGTTCTTTTCTTTCTCACCCCTTTCAATGTGGTTACATTATTCACTTGTGATTCAGTTAGTTTCTTTTGTTGGTGCTTGTATTCCATTTTGCTTCCCTTTTCCCAAACATACTGGGTGATTTTATTACTTATTTATATTTTCTGTATTTTAGGCATTGCTGTGCTTCTCAGGGTCAGGGTTATACAAAATGGTATACCAGAAGTGTCATTCCTCTCTGATCCTTTGTACCCCTTCCCATTTTCTCCTTTTTCATCTCTTTTCTTCTATTGCCTTAGATAACCCATTTCTTTAGTTTCTTCTTTATCCTTACTGTATTTCTTTTGCACAAATGAGAAGACATATGAAAGTTTTCTTAAATTCTCTTCTTTGTTACATGAAAGGTAGCATACTATGAATAGTATTTTGCATTTTGCTTTCTAAAAATGTTTTTACAAATAAGACTATATATATATATATATATATATATATATATATATATATAATTGTATTCAAGGCATTTGACAGATGCTTACATTATGTAATTATTACCATAATCAAATTATCAACATATCCATCACTATCCATAGTTACCATTTTATGTGGTGGAGGGGCTTAAGACACTGCACTCTGCTTTTTTCACTTAACAGTTTATCCTGCAAATCATTTCATATCAGTTCATAAAGATCTTCTTCTTCCTTTTTTATAGAAGCATAAGCACTCCATCATGTGGCCATACCATAGTTTAATTAACCATTTACCTATTTATGGATATTTAGGCTGCTTCCAATATTTTGTATTGCATATAATTTTTCAATGAATAATCTTGTACATATATGTTTTTACTGGAGGTGTTTTCTTGGTATAGATTCCTAAAAGTGAGATTCCTGGGACAAATAGTTCTTTCTATCTCTCCAGTTTTTAAAGTTTCAAAACAAAGTTTATTAGAGAAAGAAGAGAGGAAAGAAAGGAGAGTTGAAAGTTTCATTACAGAAAGACCTGGCATGGGCAAGTCTCTCTAAAAGGAAAGACTGCCTCTATCCCTCCATTTGCTTGAAAAATTTCTAAATTGTATCAGCAAATGACAGCATTTTTTTTTTTTTGCATTTCCTTCCTCCTATGGTTTTCAGCAAAGTAAAAACAAATTTGTGCAGGAACATAGATGAGGATTTTTTTCCAATGTATCTGGTGTTTCAAGTACACTTCTAATATCTAACCTTCATCCCTTGAGCATTAGATTATTACAGTCATCTCTGTTCTTTCTTTAGTCATCTCTTTTCATAGAACTCTTTTACATATGTTCTGAGATAATCTCACTTCATAGCTTGAGCTGCGATTTGCTCATTGAACTATAATTATCTGCATTTTGTCTTTATCTTGTCAAATTGAAAATACAACAAAACAAATATTTTATTAGTGAGATATAGTCAAATACAGTTTTTTCTTCTTAACTGCTACTAGTGCTGCATGTTGAAGAAACTTAGTATAAGGAAAATAAAAACAGCTGTGAATAGTTCTCAAGTAGCAAAAGAAATTAGACTTAGGTGGAGATTAGGAAATTAGAATTAGGTGGAGAACCCTATGCTTGGTCTCAAATGGAACTTTGAGTTTCTAAATTATTAAACAGAAACTATCAAGGTGGAATCAGTGGCCTGAAAGGATAAGTCTTGAGTGTCCCAAAGGTCTTTCTTACTCTCTGCCTTCTGCACGTCTACCCCTCTGAAGTACCAGTGGACACACTCTTCTTTTTTATCTGGTCTGCGGTTATTTTTGTAGCTCTGCAAATGTTTGTGGGAGACTAATGTTCTTCTGAATTATATCTTGGAAATCAAATTTCCACTGGGACATTTGCATCAAACTGCTTTTCTCACTGGCTCTTTGTGCCTGATTTTTTTCTAAAATGACAGGTTGCGTGATCTGCACTTCTTCTGCTCTTCCTCCACCCCCCACAAAGTCATCTTTGATTTATTGTGTGTCTCTGAGGGTAAGAGCACAGAGGCAATGGGAAGCAAATGCCTTTATCTGCAGATAACAGCTTCCTAATAATCCCAGCCCTTATCTGCATGCTAAAATGGACAAGTGGTGCTTTGCCCACGTATGTGTCAGCTGCCTGCAAATGAAGCATTCTGTACCTTTTAGATGATTGTTCCTTTACTTCCTTAATGCTCCTAATGGTCACTTTGGAGAGGAGAAAATACTTCCCAATCTGAGGTCCTATTTGGAAGGCCACTTTCGATCCAAATATACTTTGCTTGGTTTTCTTACAACATTACTCAACTTGACAAAAATAAATAGCATTGTCAATTTTACACTATTTTACATATAGAGCTGTTGATATTCTGAAAGTTTACTTTTTAGTAACACATAACCTGAAGCTGAAGTGCTTGTTTTTTTTGTTTGTTTGTTTGTTTGTTTTTTTGAGTTGGAGTCTCACTCTGTCACCCAGACTGGAGTGCAGTGGTCGCTCCTGGCCACCGCAGCCTTGACCTGCTGGGCTCCGGCGATCCTCCCGCCTCAGCCTTCCGATTAGCCGGAGTTACAGGCATGCGCTACCACGCCCGGCTGACTTTTTGATTTATTGTAGAGATGAGGTCTCGTCAAGTTGCCCAGGCGGGTCTCGAACCCGCGGGCTCAGGCAATCCACTCACCTCAGCCTCCCAAAGGCGCGGGATTACAGGCTGAGCCACCGAGCCCAGCTAAGTGTTTGTTTTTTAAAGTAGTTATCATCTATTGGATGTAAGTCCAAGTAGAGGCTGATGGATATCTGGAGGGAGCTTGTGATCTACACTACTTAAAGTATGTGCATCGTCATCATCATCATCTGGGAGCTAGTTAGAAATGCAGAATCCTCACACCTCTTGAATCAGAAAATGCATTATTCACAAGATCTCCAGGGAACTCATGGGCACAGTAAAGTTTCACAAGCACTACTATAAAAGATGAAACATTTGTTTAGGAATCAGGGCATCTAGAACTTATTCCTGGTTATTTTAATTTCTTTTTCTGAAACAAGAACATGTTTCTCAATTTCTCAAAGCTTTGGGGTTTTTAAAAAATATTTAAAATATGATTTAAAACTGAGTTTTTCCAGGCTCACAGTAGATGAGCAAAGAAGTCATTTTGATGTAAAGTCTGAAGAGACACTTCTGAACTCATTTGGGGACAGCACATAACTGAAGATTTGTCACTGTTACTGACTTGCTCTACTCATCTATGAAAGTAGTTTTTGAGGCTTCAAAGCAGGACATGATCTCTTGCAAATGCAATCAATCCTCATAATTTGCAGATTCTGTATTTGGAAGTTTGTCTACTTGCTAGAACTATTTGTAACCCCAGATCAATACTTGTGATGCTTTTGAAGTCACTTGCAGATATGCACGAAGAGTTTTTTAAAAATTGAATCATCCAACATGCACATTCCCAGGTCAAACAAAGCAATGCTCTACCCTCTTATTTTTCGGCTCTCATACTGTAAACAAGTATCCTTTTTTGCAGTCTTTTTAGCACCAGGCTTTCTCAATTTTTTGTGCTTTTTGTTGATGATTTTGGTGTTTAAAGTGGCCCTCAACTGTAGAGCTTAAGTGCTCTCTAATGTTCCTAGCTACAACAAGGCTGTGATGTGCCTTATGGAGAAAATATGTGTCTTAGATAATCTTCCTTCAGGCATGAGTTATAGCAATGTTGCTGTGCATTAATGATAATGAACCTTCTCTCTCTCTCTCCACACCCCCCCCACACATACACATATACATATATATACTTTCTTTAAATAGAAACACACATAAAACAGGTTATGTTTTGATCAGTTAACAAATATATTGTGACCAGAGGCTTGCAGGAACCTAACCCTCTATCTTTCCTAGGAGCAATGGTTCAGTATTCATTAATTCAGTGGCTGTGCTGACTTCACAGAACTTAAGGACTGTGAGTAATCAAAATGGACTATATGTTTAAAATACAATTAGACTAGGATTTCTTTCTTTGCACTTAAAAAAATTTATTTTAAATATGTAGGGTACAATCCAGGGTTAGGTATACAAATGTTCATTATGCAGGTATGACATTTTCTCTTTTGTGGATGACAGTGAGACTAGTTTTTTTATAAGAAATTTTTAGTTGTATTCTGTGAGCACAATTTCAAATAAAAATTATTTACAAAAATTACTTCAATCTTTGGAGGCTTTCTTGGAATTGAAACAAGAGGCCTTTTTTTCCCCCGTGGGCAAGGTTTCATTCTTTTAGGCATGACATTTTTAAGGCTTTTAGGCCGCCAATTTGTGTGTTAAGCTCATTTTTTGTTGGGTCTGTGTCTTTTTTTTTTCATTCAGCTTTGCTGCATAAATATCACAGAAATCTAGATCCTCCTCTCCTGTCTCCATGATCCATGTGGCTGTTTCAGTCCAGGTCTACACCATGGACCATGTTGCCTGGATCCTAGACTAGAATTCCAATTGTTCTTACCCACAGCCCACTCTCCAGTACCACCCATTTTCTAGTACAGTAAGTAAATCTGATCATATCCCTCCTCTATGTGGAATCTCTAAGTGGCTTCCTGGGATAAAGCTGCTTTGGGACAAAGTTCAAGATGCTCTGAGGTTTGACCCCTGACTTCCTTGCCACTATGCCTGGAGACCCCTGACCACTTGGTAACTTTCTCAGCTTTGTGCCTTTATATAATCTGTCCCTCTGCTTGGTATACTCTGCAAATTACCCCTTGTATTATTGTAGATTTTTAAAATTATTATTTTTTCCTCCAATAAGCCATGATAACCTTTAGGAAAAGGAATAATTTTTGTAACTTGGCGTCACTAGTTCCTTGTATCTCATATAGGGGTACCTGACCATGATGTCACTGGAAATGTTGAATAAATTAGAATTTGGGGATGAGTCTAATTTGAATAGTGTTGTAATAGACTGGCTTTGTATCAGCAAGCCAGATCTGCACCAGTTCTGATATCACTAATCTTTAAGAAAACCCAGTATGGAATATGTAATGAACAATCAATCCTGGAAAATACAAGCCAAAAAAAGGTGGAAAATAGTTATGAAGTACAATTAAAACAGTAGCAACTTGTTTTATATGGTCACTTGTTTTAAAACAAATGATTCTTCTAGTAGCATTTGTTTGCTTAAGAAGTAAATACTGTAGAATAAATGAATGCAATAAAGCATTTAGTACTCTAAATTTTAATTCCTGCTTTCTCTGATTCACCCAGTGAGTAATATATGGCAGTAGAAATGAATGAAGTATTGCAATACACAACATTATGGATGAATCCTATTAATATAATAAGTTAAAGAATGTCACTCAGGATTGTATGATGGAAATACATAAAAGATCATCACATGATTTTATTTTATTTTTTTAAAGATGTGGGGTATAATTCAGGATTAGGTATATAAGTGGTCATTGTACAGGTGAAGTCTGGGCCTTCCATTGGTCCTCACTTCACCTGGTTTGGGACCAGGTACCCTGATTAATGTTATGTGCCCTCCCCCCACTGTCAGTGATCCACTACTGCCAATCTCTTTCATGTAGTATTATAAATGTTCAGAGTCCACTTATGAGTGAGAAAATGTGGAACTCAGTTCTTTGTTTTACAGATCACTGAGTATGAGAGACTCTAAATCTACCCAAGTTGCTGCAAAGTCCGTAATTTTGTCCTTCTTTATGGCTGCATAATATTCCATTATGTATATGTACCACATTTTTTTATCCAGTCCACTTTCTATGGGCAACACAGTTGGTTCCATGTTTTTGCTATTGTAAATAGTGCTGCAATAAACAGGCATGCACAGGTATCTTTTTGGTAGAATGATTTGAGTTCCTCTGGATATATTCCCAGAAGGGGTATTGTTGGATCGTATGGAAGGTCGATTTTTAGATCTTTTAGAAATCGCCACACTGTTTTCCACAGAGGCCATACTAGTTTACACTCCCACCAACAGTGTAGAAGCGTTCCCTTTTCCCAACATCCTCTCTCCGGCATCTGTTGTTTTTTTGAGTTATAAATGATGGTCATTCTGACTGGAATTAGGTGTTATCTCAATGTGGTTTTGATTTGCATTTTTTTGATGATTAGCGGCTATCTTAGGATGAGGGAGGCAGGGGAATGGGATGGGGATGACTATATGAAAAGATGTAAGTTATTATCCATGTTCTAGTCTCTGTTAGGCAGTGGGTTCCTGTGTATATCTGCATATTAATATAATACACACAAACAAGAAGGCCATGATGAATGGTCATGAATCAAGGATTTTGATTAATAGGTCTTGCCCATTCTCTTCACCCATGCTCCACACTTAAAACAAAAAATCCTATTTGGAAATGTTAAGGGAGCCCCCACCCTTTTACCCTCTCTTGAATATAAATTAAACACATATGTAAGAATTTTACATATTTTGTATGGGGAAGAAGAGGAACAAAATGACCAAATATAAGATGTGATATTAATGATAAATTCAAAGGTAATAGGCATTATAAAAATGAGAACATAATGGGAACATTGTACAAATAGCCAGCCTTTTGAGTCGGTCAAGTACTGGGGATGTGGAGATGAATTACAATCATTTTTAATGGAGTCCCCCGTTTTGTGGTACTTCTATTAGCCTGCCCTACATTTTCTTGGCAGCAGGAAGGAAGCAAAGGGCACTATTCAAAGAAAAGCAACTGTGTGAGGCTTGTGAGAAAAATATGCATCCTGTTTCTTCCATGTTGCATGCCACAGAAAGAAAGCTTTGCCTTCCATTTTGTGAGAAATACCCTTTATTTGAAAATGATTTTGTTTTACATTTCTCCCAATAGCACTCTCTCATGCTCAATTTCTTGTCAATTCTACATTCTCTTTTCTGCTAAAATCCTTGAAATCTCTTTCTAGTAGCAGTTGGTGCAAGACAATGTACATTTATTTTGGTGGCAGCCTTTTCTAGTTTTCATGCCAGAATGTCTGCCTTCACAATGAGCTAGTTTTTAAGATACGTTAGATTTCAGCTGATCCCCAGTATCAGATGTGAACAGACAAAATTCTATCTGGGAATAAAATCTCTCTTTAGGCAGAAGCTTTTGTTACCCTCATGGCAGAGTCCAGAGAGAGAAGAATCAAGTGTTACTTGGATTCCCAAGTCATTAAAAAAAAAAAAAAACTGTATCATGAGTGTCTTCCTGTCTCCTTGGTGAAATGTGACCGTTTTCCTCCTGGAAGAGCTATTCCATGTATTTTTAGTAACAGCAGGGGAGGACAGACATTTGGGTGAGCTATGTACCCAGCTAGAAAGCCTAAGTATACAAAGGATCTTAAGTTTCCCTTGATCTTGCTTTTTCCCCACCCCCTTACTTTCTTTTTTTGGTAAAGCACAGAAATGGAAGATCTACTTGTGAAAAGCATCTTACTTAGGGCTTACTGGCTGCCATTCTCTTCTTTGGCCCTTTGTTCTGTTTCTTCTATCAGCTAGGGAAGTGCATAATCTCTGCCAGCTGTTTGTCACTTCCAGAGATATTATGCTGTTTCTGTCTCATCTGTCCAGCCCAACTAAGAACAGAATCTTTCAATTTGAGGACATGTAAATAGGAGGCCTGAGAGGTTATAATTTAGCAAGTTTTGTGTTTTCCAAGTCCCATTTCTCTTGACTGCATAGCTAGCAAATGCCATAGACTTATTGCCTGATTGGACTTGGGTAGTTTATACCTGAAAGTGATATTCTTCTCTTCCAATTAGTCAGCACCTCCCTTTTAAGATTACATACCCAGGGCTTAAAATGAACTGTGGCTTTAGACAAAAATTGTTGAGATGGTGATAGTGGTGTTTTTGTTTCTATCATCTTCCTGAAATAGGTTAACTTGTCCACTTCAGGCCAAACTGTGACTTCATGAATACCATCGTCTAAGGAGTCAGCCACCATTATATAGACATTAGATTAAACTGGATTAATTTCTTTTCATGTTAGAGAGAAGTCTCCTGAATGAACCCTTTGTCTGCCCTCCCCAAGTCTCCTTTGCAAAAGGTGCCCCCACATGCACACCCCAGCACAAGGATTAACATCACAGGGTATAGTATGGATGACCATGATATTCTGCAATTTTAGGAAGGGGACAGGAAAGGCCTTTCAGAAGGGCTCACAGAATGGGAGAAATTATTGCAAATTATATATCTGAAAAGAGACTTATCAAGAATATATGCAAAACTCTTATAAGTCAATAATAAAAAGGTAAATAATTCAATTAAAATGGTCAAAGGATCTGAATAGACATTTCTCCAAAGCAGGTATATAAGACCAATAAACACATAAAAATGTATGCTATCATTAACCATTAGGTAATGTATGCTATCATTAACCATTAGCAAAATGTATGCTATCATTAACCATTAGGCAAACTGGAGGTGAAAAATATGCAGTCATTAATTAATAAGCAGGGATACTTCCCTTTCTGGAAATGCATAATATACAGGGTATATCATACAGATGGGATGACTTTACTTTTGGATTTTTTTAATTATGTAAAACTGCTTAAACAAGTGTCAAGGAAGTCACTTCTGAGAACACAGTGGTGGAGACCATGGCTCCTGCCAAGGGGTTAAGTATTGTGGGAGAAGCCCGAGATTACAAAGTCCACGGATGTATCTTAAATGTTGTTTTGAAAGAATTTTAGTTTATAAACTTATGCAGTTCAAACGACATGATAAATATAAATACAATTTGTAATTATGGAAATTGGCATAAACTGTCTACTATTTAATACATCACCATACACATAAATATGTGTCCTGCGTGTTTTTCCTCTAACCCAGCATAAAAATATTTTTGTCTGTGTTGAAAGATATACTGACTGCACAACACTTCATTGAGCTGAATTATAAGATACATCTACTTGTAAGGGAATGGTTAGCTATTGCTGTGTAAAAATCCATCCCCAAATTTAGCAGCTGAAAACAACCATCATGTATTTGTTCACAGTTCTTTGAGTTGGTAGGATGGGCTGGGCTCAACGGGATGGCCTTCACGTGGAGTCATCTCAGCTTACTCACGCATTTGGGCCTCGGCTGGGGTAGCACTCTACATTCCCTCCCATTCTCCAGGAGGTCAGCCTAGGCTTTTGCACACCATAGCAGAAGAGTTCCTAGAAGTAACAAACAAGTACTTTTCATGTCTCTGTCTGCATAACATTTGCCAATGTCCCACTAGCCCAAGCAAGTCATATCACCAAGCCCAGTGTTATTGTTAGAGGGGCGACTACACAAGGAGAAGTGTGATTTATTGGGTTGTTAATGTAATCATTTCCCATAGTCGATCTTTTAAGAAAATGGAAGCAACACTACTGGTTGCTGAGATGAGGGTATGAGACTCAGGATGGGGGAAAACCAAGTTTCTTCAGTGGTGTAGTGAATGTGCTTTCTGCATGAGAAATCATAGGACCGTCTGGCAAAGGGATTTTAATGACAAGTTTCTTAAGTATAAAACCTAATCACTTTTGTGTATTCGGAAAGGGAAAATATCAAAAGCGATGAATAAATGTAAAATAGACTAGTCTACATAACAATGAGCTCTTATTTGGCAAACACCATGAATAAACAAGAAAAACAAGCTGGGAAAATTATCGATAATACAAAAAAGCATAATATTTTTAAAAATTCACAAGAAAGACAGCTGTTCCAAAATCAGTGAAGGTCATGAATAGGACATTTACAAAAGAATAAATATAAATACATACAGAGTTGCCAATAAACATCTGAGAAAACGTTCAATTTAACCAATAGTTAAAGAAAGCAAACAAATTCAAGTTTCCAACAAACAAATATCAATTCCTGATATATTTTCGTGACACTTAGATAAAAAGCAGGGTAAGGGAATGGAGAGATGGATAGGAGGAGTTGCAATTTTAGGAAGGGGACAGGAAAGGCCTTTCAGAAGGGCTCACAGAATGGGAGAAATTATTGCAAATTATATATCTGAAAAGAGACTTATCAAGAATATATGCAAAACTCTTATAAGTCAATAATAAAAAGGCAAATAATTCAATTAAAATGGTCAAAGGATCTGAATAGACATTTCTCCAAAGCAGGTATATAAGACCAATACATAAAAATGTATGCTATCATTAGCCATTAGGTAAATGCAAATCAAAATTACAGTGAGATACCACTTAATAATCACTACAATGTCTATCACAAAAAAGACAGAAGTGTTGGTAAGAATGTGGAAAATTGGAATCCTCATACACTGCTAGTGGGAATGTAAAATGTGCAGCCACTTTAAATTCCAGAAACAGTCTGGAATTTCCTTCAGTGGTTAAACATATAGTTACCATGTGATCCAGAAATTCCATTCTTAGGTATATACCTAAGAGAATTGAAAACATATCTCCACATAAACACTTGCATATAAATGTTTATAGCAGCATTATTTCTTATAGCTCAAAAGTGGAAACAACCCAAATGTCCATCAACTGATGAATGAATAAATAAAATGTGATATGTCCACACAGTGGGATGTT
This sequence comes from Cephalopachus bancanus, assembly GCA_027257055.1. NCBI lineage: Eukaryota > Metazoa > Chordata > Mammalia > Primates > Tarsiidae > Cephalopachus > Cephalopachus bancanus. Next base: position 703,508 of record JAPVLO010000544.1, on the reverse strand, counting down.
ATTTGGCAATTAAAAGGAATAAAGTACTGATTCAAGCTACATCATGGGTGAACACATATTGTATGATTCCATTTTTTAAAAAATGTCCAGAATAGGCAAATCTATAAAGCCAGAAAGTAGATTAGTATATGATTAGTATTTGCCCAGGGCTGGATGATATAGGGGAATTTGGGAGCAACTGCTCCCAAATGGGGCACGGGGTTTCTTTTTTGTTTTGTTTTGTTTGTTGTTTGTTTTTGAGTTGGAGTCTCATTTCAGCACCCAGGCTGAAGTGCATTGGCACATTCACGGCCACCCCCGCGTTGACCTGTTGGACTCAGGCGATCTTTCTGCCTCAGCCTTCCAAGTAGCCGGAACTACAGGTGTGCACCACCACGCCTGGATAATTTTTGATTTATTGTAGGGACGAGGTCTCGCCAAGTTGGCTGGGCTGGTCTTGAATCCGCGGGCTGAGGCAATCCACTCGCCTCGCCCTCCCAAAGTGCTGGGATTACAGGCTGAGCCACTGAGCCTGGCTGGGGTTTCTTTAATGTCACATAAAAAAATCAGTATCTTATTATGTGTTTAAATAACATTTTAAAAAAGGAATCAGAAGTAAGACTGTTTCAGGAAAATCAGGGATAAATGGAGACTAGAATTACAGTGAGGCACTGGGTAGGCGGGGTAGGGGGTAGAGTTGAAAAATGTATAAGATATCAGTTGACTTTGGTCTTGGTATTCAACAGAGGCAAAGCTACAACCTTCTTCAAGGTATTGGGCCAGTTTTCTAGGACAGTAACTGATGTGGTAAGTGTGGTGTTTTGGTCCTGGAATCCTGAATCCTAAAGCTATAATGTTGGTGATATACAACCTGGAGGTAATGAACGCAACAAAAGGCATCCACCCCCAACATTTCTCCCTCACCAAAAGCTATGGCTGTGACCCCATACACAGTGGAGCCCCCTTTATGAAAATGCACCTAAATCGGAGCTTGAACATTTTTTTCCAGTGGAAACATTTTTAAACTATTAGATTTCTTTATAATGTCAGTTTTCTTGTAAATCTATTATGATTAGACATTTAAGATGATGTATAACATTGTATGAGCAAATGTGTCTAGGTTTCAAACAAATGATTTAGAAGTGATCTTTTGGGAACCCAGATTTTTTGTGCCTGTATTACAGAGCTCCTCTCTGAATCTTGATGTGGACGTAGAGGAGGACTGCCTGAGAAAATAAGATAAGAAACTCCAGTTCTTTTTCATTAATACATAGTCTAGTTCCTATTCTAGCGTTTGCTGCTCCAATTTTCTGGAAACTACTGTAAAAATCTGCACTTTAGCTTGTTAGATGTGATTTGCATGCAGTTGACATCCCAAAACTCCCATGTATGATGAATTTCATTAATCCAGTGATTTGTAAAAAGAATTTGAATTAAACGCTTCTTCATGCTCCAGAGACTGCATTGGGCTGCTCTGTATTGGTTGCCACAGTTTCTCCAAGTGTAGTGATGTAAAAACGAAAAGACAGCTAGGAATGAAAGATAATCCAGGGACCTGAGGGTACAACATTGCAGATCTTGAAACAGGAAAAAATAGTGTAGCTTGATTTAGATGTCTCACTGCTTTTCTTTTTTCTTGTTTTGTGAAGACAAACAATTATACCCTCACTGTGCTTCAGTTTCTTACTATGTAATAGTAGTTCTCACTTAGGCGCGCCTCAGGCACCTGGAGAGCCAGCAAATATGCAGGTACCTGAACCCCACACTAAGAGCTGCTGATCGAGTAGACCTCTAGTGGGGCCAGCGAATCTGCAGTTCTAACAAACACCCAAGCAATGCTGTTGCTGCTGCTGCTAGACCAGTTATCACACTTTTAGGAGCATTCATCTGTAAAATTTAGAAAACCACTTTCAACTCGAATTTTCTTTAATTCTGTGATTTCGTGTGCATGAGGCATGTGCGTGGGACCAAAGACTGAACTTGTTCAACCACCTTTAGGACTCACCTTCTTCCTGACCCTGAAGAAACCAAAACATGACTATGCTTAGTGTTTGCAGAAGGACTGGTCTCTGGTCTAATTTTAGCCTGGAGGAAAAAAAGTGAGGAAGAGGAGAACCAATTCTGAGTTAGAATTAAGATTACCAAATGAGTATTGATTGGCTTCAAAGCTCTATCTTTTTGTTTCCTCATCACCTCTCAAATCCTGGAATCCTTTGAATCTTTCCTGACTTAGCCTGGTCCCTGGTAGGGAAGGATCCCAGCCTTTAAGAAACATGGGAGAATTGAAGAAATAAAGCAAACAGGAGGCAGAGAGTTGTAATACATAAGTCAAAGTAAACTGGGGGCACTAAGTTTTTAGTTCCTTTAAACATTTGTTTCCTTTGGGTAATTCACACTTGCAGGAGTTCTTGAGATACTATTTAAAGGCAACAAAGTGAGGTAACTGAACTGGTAGCATATGCCACAGTTAGGAACTTCAAATTTCAAAACACTTGACTGCTGACTATTTCTACAGCAGAATCCAGTGTGGGCAGCTCTCACTTCAGAAGACAGTATGTGGTTTTAAAATGTTCAGTTCCGTTGCCTTTGTTTTTTGGCCATTTCTTAGTGCATAAGAACTATCTGGTAACTTTCCTAGGTGCCAATTCTGAAGCTTGTTGTAGACATCTCTTGAGAGATGTGGGAAAAGTTAAAAAGTAGTCTGCTCCCCTTTTTTATTATATATAATATTATCTATATATTTATTACATTTTCTTCTAAAATTTTAATCTCATTTTATTTATTCATTTTATTGTACCAGCCATGCATAATCAAATAATTAGAAATTACTGCCCCAAAGAAAATTTCTCCCAATCCCACTAATCAGAGAAAACTTCCTTTAACATTTTGCTGTACATCCTTCCATACATTTTTTTCAACGATTAGTGTCCTTGTTTTCTACAAAAATAGAGGCCTGCTATCCAAATAACTTAACCATCTTTTCCCGATAACATTATTGCAGATATTTTTCCATATTTACTCGTATGTTGTTATGCCACAGGATGCCATTGTATAACTATACCATTCTCTAGGATACCGGTGCCCTTTTTCTGTTATTAAACAATGTTGTGATGACCTTCCTCGCACATGCACTTTATTTTTTTTTTACATGAGTGTTACTTCCTAAGGGTACACCCTTAAAAGCTGAATCTGGGTTAGAGGACATACACTCTGTAAACGCTCTTGATATCCAGTGTCGAATTGCCCTGTAGAAATGTTGGACCTGTTTACACACTATCTCAGGTGTGGCTGATTAGTAACTGCATGTTTCAAAATGAGTTTTTATTATGTTTAAGAAGTGACTTCATGATATTAGAGAATTTAAGTGTTGGTTTTTGACTGAAAGCATTAGCGAGCTGCATGTATTTGAAGAGTTGCTGGTGAGTATTATTTGGAGCTCTCTTCACACAACCTTTCTGCAGAATTTTTGTACTGCCTTGATAGTGAATCAGTTATAATATTAGTGGGAGACAGTGTGAGAGACTCTGAAATGTTTGCCACCAGGCTTTCTCTGTGTTTAGGAGCTATATGTATGAAAATATCCTTCCTCAAATACTATTTTATATTTATCTATATAGTCAAAAAGCTCATGTAGCCAAATATCTGTTCTCACATACATTTCAAGACTGCATTCTATTTTGATCCCCTGTTTTAAATATCTTTTAGAATTAATGGATTTTTATGCATGATGCTTGGCATGAAGCTTTTAAAAAATATTAAAGTAAGAAAAATTCAGGGACCTCTGTTTCCTGCAAGGCTACAGAGAACCCTTTGAAAGAATATTCCCTTATCTTCTGAGTGAGGCAGTGACATACTCCTTTGAAAATAAAAGCTTGGAATTCTAAAGCTGTTCTTGCCAGTTCCTGCAAATACAGTGCTCAGATTTCACATCGGGTTATTAACAAAGACACGGATGTCTGAAATGATTAAGAGAAGGGTGGACACAGCAATAAAGAATGTTGCTATGCTATGCTAAATTTTTCTCTTGGACCTCAAAGATCCCCCTTTGCCAGAGCTGGATAAAGTTCCATTATAAAAATAAGAGGTAGCACAAAAAAAATGTGAGGGATTTTTGTACTAAAAATGTGCAATTGGCATCATAAATAAAATTTTATCTGATTCTGAATTATTTTAGTTAAGACACTTGCCAATTTTTAAAAATAATTTCTTGGAGCTTGGCAGAACTGGCTTGATAGTTTAGCTAACAAACACTTCTAAGGCATGTTCTGTGTCACAGCCATTGTTGTAAGCATTCTTTAAGTATCAACTAATTTAATACCCATCATTCTGTGAGGTATGGGTACTCATATTAGCCCATTTCACAGATGATGAAAACGAGGCACAGGGCAGTTATATAAGTGGCCCGCGATCACTCAGGCAATGAGTGACAAAGCCAGTAGTCAAATCCAGGCAGCCTGACTCAAGATTTTGTGCTCTTAATTACTTGGCTGTGCTGCCTGGCATATATAAACATACCACTGTTATAGTAGTGATACGTTTTAGGAAATGCTAGATTGTATTTTCAACAGGAGGAAACCAGTCACTGTTATTTCGTAATAGGCCACAGCTCTCTGGTTTGCGTCCTTGGCTGCACATTAGAATCACCTGGGAAGCTTTTAAAACTCAAGTGACCACACCTCTGACCTGGTAAATCATTCTAGGAAGGTGGGACCCAAGCACCAGTAGTTTTTGAATCTCCTCAGGTAATTTTGGTATGCGACCAAGGTTGAGAAGCTCTGCTCTATTACTAATAACCAATATTTGTCAGAAACATCTGATGAAGAAGAGTACTGTGGCCATATCTTGATTCAATTCACTGAGTCTTCTAAGAGGCATGCCTATACAAAGGAGCAATCTTCACGCGAAGGCAGTTTAAGTTTGGGAAAATTTTTTCTGAAGATTCAGGTTTTGATGACATTTTAGCAAAGTCAAGGTGTGAATCCATTGGTGTTAATATAATGCAGCCAGCTGTTTTACCTTATTACTTGGGTAAGTGGAATACGATGCTCACTCAAATCAGTTCCCAGTTGGTTTTGATTCTTTGCATCTGAGCTTCGAGGTGAATCCCAAAGGAGGTAAGAATTTTCTCTTTACTGTTGGCAGGAGGGAAGGCAGGCCGTGTGTCAGCCAGATGGCTGAACAGCATGAGGTCTGGGCTGCGGCATCTTCAGCCCTCTGTGAATGCTGTGGTATGCTTTCTTTCTTTCTTTGACTGGACACAGAAGAGAAGCATTCAGCACATGAGAATTTGGAAAGAGTTTGAGCAACTTAGTGAAATCGAACAGCAAAATGCCTTTCAAGAAAAGTGACTTTTAGTCATGGTGGTACGAGCATAGCAGTAGCTTTTAAGGAAATCGATCAGACATGAGTCAGTAGTTAATGGTAAACATTTCTACTTCTTCATCTGAATCATGCTGGGAAAGTGAACCTGTTGTTTTGGGTATTTATTTTGGAATTGCCAGTTTGTTCAAACAAGACTAAGCCATGTTGAGGAAATGGTGAGAGCAATCATTTCTGACTAGACAACTTGTTTTCTCTCAGAAGCCTGTTAGCTCATGGGAATCCCACTGGTCGAGGAGCACTAGAGCATTTCTCATTATGGCTATACGTGAAAACTGATTACAGAGGGTCTTGTTTCTGTTAGCTTCTGCCATAAAGTGTCTTCTAGAATTGCTTTTCTGTAACTGCTGTCTTGGGGCATATAAAAGAATTGTGATGCCAGGAAGAGACTCTGTCTACTGCTGTTTGGGGGAACAATAGAGAGAAATGGTACAAAATGTGTAGTAGATATAGGTACAGTATAGAAAATAATAAACACCCATGTGCCCACCCCCCAGTTTATGAAATGGGACAATAACAGTTCCTTAAAGACCCTTCTTCTGTGCCTTTCCCTGGTTGCATTATATTCCCTCTCTCTAGATATAACCACTACCCTGACTTGTGTCACTCATTTTCTTGCTTTTCTTTTTAGCATCCTCACCTATGTATGTATCCCTAAACAATATGTTGTTCGGTTTTTGAAAATCGAACAGGAAGCACAGCCCTAGCTGTGCAAGGAATGGGAAGCGCTGCTTCTGTTCAATAAAGTTCCCAAGAGAAGGTAAGCTGAGCCAAGTCTCTGAGAGAAATCGGGCTTCAGTTTCCATGAGTTGATTGTGGGGAAGTTGGTGGACAAGGCCATAAGTGAATCTGGAGAAAAACGGAGTTCCCTGCAGACAGGACATCTGACAGCACTCTAGTGCAGAACCAGGCACTGAGCACCCAGAAGGAATGCGATCGGGGGCACAGGCTACTCTGCATTTCCTTCTCTTCAGCTCCTTGACACCCTTCTCCAGCTCCCAGGAACAGGTCAAAGCAGAACACAGCTGTAAGGTGAAATGAGAGTGGTCTGCTGACCCAGGCAGCGGAGACAAGCGGGAATCTCCTTACTCCGTGACCAGGAAAAGCAAAACAGAAAAATCTGGGACCAGCTCAACTTGTCGTTGTTTTCAGGTTGAATGGCACCAGGCAACTTGGGATGACTGTCTTTGGTGTGCCCCTCTCTTGAGTCACACTGCTCCAGTCTGGACTGGTTGCCCTCTTCTTTTGGTGCACAGCTGTTATCCTGGGATTATCTTTCACTCTCATCTGAAGCTTTCCTTGGCGTCTCTCATGTGTTAGAGGTTCGCTTCTTTTTTCTTCCACTTGGCTTGCTGCTGCTGTTGGTGGAACCCATCCTTCAGTAACTTTGTGAGAAAGTATATAAGGAAAGTAAATATCTGAGGCTTTGTGTACCTGAAAAATGTCTATTCTGCCATCATACTTGATGGGTGTTTGGGGGTAGAATTCCAAGTTAGAAATCAAAGCTCCAAAGGAAAATTAACGCATTGCTCTATTGTCTTCCATTTCTACTATTGCTGTAGAAAAATATGAAGCCATTCTGATTCCTGATAGGCTACTTATGATCTGATTTTTTTTTTTCTTTCTGCAAGCTTATAAAGTCTTTTTGTCCCCGAGGATCTGAAGTGTCACACTAATGGGCCATGACATGGTTTTGTTTTCATCCACTGTGCTGGACATTCTGTGACATAATATGTGCCATTTCATTCTGATACCTCCGTCCTTTTCGGAAATTTGTTTTGAATTATTTATTTTATTCTTCATTTTTCTTTCCATTCTGCAACTAAAACTCAGGTGCTGAAATCTCCATAGCTCTCATCTGATTTTCTATGTTCTCCTGTTATTCAATACTCTTTGTATTTGCTCTAAATTGGGGAAGATATCTTCTAACAGTTTTACTGTTAGTAATTTCTCATAATATTTTCAATTCCAAAATAGTTTGTCTTGACTTTTTAATTTTCTGAGTTTTTACAAATCACTTCCTTATTTCATGGAAACAACATCTTTCTGAGGATATCATTGATATATATTTGCTTAATTTTTCTCCTAGTTGTATAGTCTTTGTTCCGTCTAAGTTGCTCTTTTGTTTTGATCTGTCTTCCTTCATAGAGGCTTTTCTCAGATGTCTGGTAATCCTCGGTTGCTTGGGAACTAGAAAGCTGTTGTGAAGCTCTAAGCGGGTTAATGGAGCTTGTTGAGTTTGTTTCACTATAGGGTGATCTGGGTTGGGCATTTATTGGGAAACCCCTATGTCAATATCTTTAAGTCTTTCACCTTGGGTCACTTAGATGTTCTAGAGAAGCCTTCCAGTTTCTTGCTGAGAGGTAGTTCTGCTTTCCAGTCTGGAAGCTTCTTAGAAGAGGACAGGGGAGGTTGAGCGCGTATCTGGTCACTTAATGCGTCTGTTTTCATTAGAGTACTTGTGGCCTAAGTATACCTCCCAAGCCAGATGGCCTGTGTTTTACCCTTTTTAGAAAATGATCCTCCTCCGGATGCTTTCCTGGGTAGGGAAGGTGCAGTTCCTCAGTGGAAGGGAAAGGGGAGCTAGATGTAACCTTCTGTGATAGCTTTCCTTCCAGCCTCTGCACTTGTACCATCCCTTTCACCCCAGTTCCAGAGGAGCCTGGTGTCCATTTTCAGCTTTCCTCGCTGATGGTTTGGGATTTTTTCCCCCTATTTTTTTCCTCCTCCTGCTGAATTAGTTACTGCTCTTTACAGCTGTCTGTCTGCTTTACAGCTTTTGAAATTTTGTTGCTATTATCCCCCCTCCCTTCTCCTGGGTTTGTATTTTTTTAAAAATTCATTTTTATGTGTTTTTAGTGGGATTTCAAGAGAGTGATATGAGTTGCTTGTGCTTAGTCTTTAACCTGGAAGCTGGAACTTTTTTTTTCTTCTTTTTTTACATTATTGAATCCAGTAGTACAGTTTTGGCTGTGAGAAGTCAGGAGTTTCTGGCCATTTGTGGAACACCTTTGTGCCTGGTACTGTTGAGTTCTTTGAATGTGTAGAGATGCAAGTAGGAATGGATGTTGTCCTTAGTTTACAAAAGACAAATTGAAACTCAGATTAAGTAGTGCACCCAAGGTCACTGCTAAAAAGTGGCAGTGCTGGGATCTGAATGCAGTCCAAGATCTGGGTTTTGAAACGCTGTGAAAGTTTTTACCAAGTCCAGCTCTTTCCTTACTCCAGGGGTCGATTTGAAACAATGCCTGTGAATCCTATCAGGATCTCTATGAGTTAATTGGACTTTGAAGGAGAAAACTATTCTGACATGTATTGAGTTGAGTAACCTTGCTTGGGCTTTTAAAAAGTGAATGGAGCACCCACAAAGCGTGAGAAGCACCTGCTTTCCCCAGCTGCAGGGACTCTCGCCTCCCTGCTAGCTTGGTGTGTGGCTGAAGGTCATTCATGGGCGCTGTTGTGCTGTCTAGAGAACAAAGCATGCATGGTTTTCTGGCCCACCCAGTAGAATGTGTGTCTTACGGGTGAGACTGTGCTGTAACGAAGGACGTATTTTCTCTATGGCCACAAGGCTAGGTAACTCATTATTCATTCAATGCCATGAGCACCAGCATTGCATTTCCCTATTGAGAGTTTTGCTTCCCCCCCCCCACAACAGTATGAAGCCATTGATTTGCAGAATGAATACAGCCATAAATGGGAGCTTTAGAGTCATTCCAGAATTAATTATTATTTTTGCAAACTTTGTGAAACCAGATTTTTTATACCAAGTTATGTATCAAAAAATATTTGTTTCAGCACTAAAGAGCTGCCTATAGCTTTAAGTATGAACTGGGTGGGTTTGAATATTAGAGTATGAGAAATATTGCTAAACAATGAAACCTTTTTCCCCTTGAGTGCTGAGCATTATCATTCTTATAACAGGTTTCAGCTTCAGTGAGCTTTTTAAGCATGACTGTTTAGTTGTTAAGAATAGAATTCTGTTTATATTATTCCCCATAACTATAGCTAGCCATTTGCCTAGAAGAATGTAATGTAAAATACTTACAAATAGCCGACAATGTTTTTTAAAAATGCAAAGTAATATCTACCTGCCTCTGCCTGTGAGCCCTTGAAATGAGATGGGGTTCCATTTTAATACAGCATTTCGAGCCAAATTATTTTTAGTCTCTGTAGAGAGAACCCTTTTCATTTAGAAGGATTAAAAGAGTGCTGGACCAATTTCAACTGCTTTAAAATGCGCATTTGGGGCCTTTTATGTCCTCTCAAGTTCTAAAGAAAAGAACATTATAAGTACACTCTGTAAACTGCTTTACCGTATTGGTTTTCAAATTTAACAAACCTTTTACCTAGAGAGGAAATGATGGGTAACAGATGCCGTATTTTATTTGAGAGAAATAAAATGCTTACTCTTATATTTTAATTTTAACTCTTTTCATCATGAAGATATAATCTTTTCCACTCTTACCTAAAGAAAAATATTTAAGTGTCTCATATCATAAAAATATGCCATACCAAGCCAGATTTTGAGTCCCAAGAGAAATTTAGGAGACCTTGTGAATGTAGACCTGTGATTTTTGAGGTCGCCATCACTTGCACAAAGGGGTATTACAAAAAACAAAAACAAAAACCCTGAACTTTGGAGTCAGATTTAGATTTCAATTCTGTCTCCATCTTGCATTCTTGGAAAAGTCATTTGACATCTCTGGGTCTGTTTCTGCATCATAACATGGGGATTAGTCATAGCTTGCATGCTTGAAGAGAATGCACTTAAGGGGCCTACAGCAACTGGTTTGTAATTAGGGGCTCTAATCATAATCATAATCATAGCACTAACTGACAGCACTTACTACCTATTAGCCTCTGTTCTAAGAGTTCAATGCGTATTAACTCATTGAAACCTCACAGCAGTTCTCTAAGGTACTATATTAATATCCCCACTTCACAGATGAGAAAATTGAGGCACAGAGGGTTTAGTGTGCTCTGGATTATACAGCTAGTAGGTTGTGGAGCTGGGCTTTTAACCCAAACAGTCTAGATGTAGAATCTTTCTCTTAACTACTGTGTCTTAACCACTAGACATGGGTTAGTAATGATGTGCTAAATTGTGGTTATCTGTAGGTCAGGGTTCCTTCTTCATTCATCTATAGGGTACCCACTGCATTGCATGGTGGTAGGTTATCCATGCCTACTTGCTGAGAAGAAATTTCCATGACTTACTAAGGTGAACCACTCTTGCTTCACAAAATGTGTTTTTCTTCAGAGCCACTCTGCAATTTCCCTGAATCTCTACAAACCTCCTCTCATCTTTGAGTACTAGTACCATACCCTGTGTCCGTATTTTTCCTGAGCTTTCTGTTGTGTGGCTGAATCCATGGCCAACCTGTCCACAATTGCCTTGTGGTGACTCAGAAAGATTTGCTTGATAAATATCAACTTTGAAAGCTATTCCCCTAAAGCAGGGGTTGGCACACTTTTTCTGTAAAGGACCAGCTAGTAAATATTTTAGGTTTTTCAGGGCATAGGGTCTCTGTCACAACTACTCCATTGTAGCTTGAAAGCAGACACAGTGGCCATGGCTATGTTCCAAGAAAACTTTATCTACAAAGAGCCTGACTTACTGCATTCGGCCTGGGAGTGCTGGTTTTCTCACTTTGTAGTGTTGAAGAATCACCTTTTATTCAAATAGAAATTTCTTAGCCTACCTTTGTTAAAAGATAATATTCATTAAAAAGGCAAAATCATTACTTTATTACAGATAAAGGTGGACATGTGGTAAAGATTTTATTTTACTCACTTGGGGAAAGCTGGCAGATGTTATAAGCAGTTCAAAGGGAAAAAGTCAAAAAGTACAAATTTATATTGGGTAAAGGAATTGAATTACAAATTGAGGCAAAACTTATTTTGGTTTTGGAGGGAGAGAAGTCAAGCAAAACCAGACAATGACAGAGTTTTTAATGTCTTCCAGTCACCTCCAACTTATAAAGTTGCAAAATAGTTCAACATCGGTGAGAGTTTAGAATCTGATAATCTGGAAGGATGTACTCTATATGCACAATGCAGAACTTTGCATTTTATACACCCCAGAGTGACTGATTCTATTGGTCTGATGTTATACTCAGAAATCTGCATTTTGAACAGATTCCCAAAGTTAAGCAGGGAGACTTCATACCGTAATTTGAGGAACACTGTACACAGGTCCATTATTGTATGTGCTTCTCTTTTTTCTAGAATATTCCTTTGTGCTCTGTGAGTCTCTCTGCTGATTTAAGGAAATGAACCCTTATCTTGAAGGCTCACCTATCCATATGACCAGATGGGTAACAAATAGTTTTGTTTGTTGCGGGATGTGGTGGGATTAGGGGAAGATTGGATATCTAAACAACTCAGCCCCGTCTTCTGTCTTTACCATTTGTTGCTCATGTCCGAGAGAAGGACCAAAGGAATGGGGAGAAATTTAAGCCATGTTGACCATAAAAATATTTACATGGACTATGGAAAGGATGTTTATGATGGAGGAAGAATGAACCTTGGAAGCTCTTGGTGCAGTGAACCTCAGGAAAGTGGAGAAAGGATGATGGAAAGAATCAGGCCATCACTGGAAAGGACTGTAGGGTGATACGGATTGGGAGACCAGGAAGCATGAATTTTAAACATTCAGGAGCAGAGAGACCTCAATAAGCACGTTAGGGAAGTCAGAACTCATTAAGTCGACAATCCATTATACATTTACTTTCTTGCTGATCTTTAACTGTCAGCAGCTGTTCTGCTCCATCAAATACTGTTCCTCCCTGGATAGAACAGCAAACTTAACTTGGACATTTCTGGAGGGTGGGCAAGTTCAGGATGCCCCCAGACTGTCAGCAGGCTGACTTCCCTTTTACTGAACTTTCTCTGTATATGAAAAAGCAAAGGGATCATGAACGAGCAGATGAAAAGAGGATATTTGGAAATTACTGTCAAGTCAGGGTGGTTGAGGCATAATTTCCCCTCTGATTTGCTTTCCAATGGGAGCAGTTCTTTGGGTCTGTGCTTGAGCATGGAAGAGTAAGGAATGTTCAGTCCCCCACAAATCTTTCGCTCAAGCAGTCTGGTTTTTCAGACTGTATCCCAAGTTGCAGAGTTACCTTGAGAATGGTACCATTTCCCACTAGCTGAGAGAATCTTCATGTTAATTCCTCTGCTCAATGAGTTTAGCAGTTTAAAGGGCAGACCTTTTCCCTCATCTAATTCTCTGAAAGATGCTATGCTAGGCCCAAGGGCTTCAATAGATAATGGGCACAGATCCTAGCTGTGTGGGATTGGGGAGACGATTGTCAGTAGTCCCATGGGTTCTGGTAAGTGGGGAAACATGCCAGGTGGTACACACTCTGGGGCAAAGTAGTTGTGTTATACTGAAAGCTGGCTGACTTTTCTTCTTGGCAATGAAACTGTGGCTTTGAGCACATTGCACTTCTTTGGCACCTGTATCTTGTGAAGATTTCATCCCCATCTTGTCTTTGCCCTGAGATTACAGCTCAGGACCTGCCAATTTTGCTGAAAATGTCAAGTTACCACTTATTCTAAAATCTCAGACAGCCCAGAAATGCACTTTTCTGCTAACATCAAGGGCATAAATGATAAGAGCATCCAGGTGGTGGTCACTGCTGCCCCGGGATGTCCCAGGCCTCCTGCTTGACTAGGAGGCAGCAGCCACAGAGCTCCATAGCGCCAGCATCTACCCTGCTGGAATTTGGGTTGCTGCCCTTGCTGTGTTCACTCTGGTTTGATTAATCCATGCTTCCTGAAAACACAGCAAGTGTGCTATACTCTCTTTTCAGGCAATATTGCCCTCCCCTTGTTTAGACTCCAAAGGGCGCCAGAGACGGGGCAGGTTATCATTGTTAATTAGTTAAGGCATGGCCTCCGCCTTGAGAACCTCTTAAGAGCCACAGGAAAGACTTTAGCATTACCTTCATGATGATCCTATCTGCTTTTTTTAGAGTGAGTCCTAGAAGCCTTAAGGGGGCTGCTAGCTGTGTGAAAGGCAGGAACTTGTTTTCAGGCAGGATATTTTGTCATTTTTGATTTGTAACCCTTAGTTGCTAATTTAGATTGAAAATCTGAGCAGCTCTGTGGCTTCCACAGTATGGACAGTCTCAATTTTGTGTTCATGAGTTGCCAACACAGAGCATACTGAGATGAAACTGCAAAATCGTATATAATTTAAGAATGGATTTTGGGCGTTGTTTGGGTGTCTCCTGCATTATACAAATCATCTTTTATTTGAGGGTGGTAGGTAGTAATAAATACAGAAGTTTTAAAAACTTGAATTGGGAGGTGAAATAAAAAGAAAAGTCACAAAGGCAGTAAACTCTCCAAACCAAAAATGAAGCTGCTCAAATTTTCCTAATTTAAAGATAATGTGTTTTCATATTATTTTTATCTAAGACAATTCTAGGTATCCTCTGTGCTAGAAAAATGAGTGTGATATACTTATGCAGGATCATTTGGAAGTTCCTGAGGGACATGCATGACAAGGGTAGATATATCTTGCAAAGATTTCATCCCCATTTTGTCTTTGCCTTGAGATTACATCTGCCTGTGTAGGTGGGTGGAAAGCATGTTTTAGGAGAGAAGTGATGGGACTTGGAGGGAAAGCAGGTAGGAGACTTATGAGTAGGGTAGGGTAATTTCTGCAAGAACACAATTCTTGCATTCTCCTTGCATTTCAGTTGCAACCCTAACCTATCAGGGATGACAGGCTGTTGGGAAAATCCTCTTCATCAGTCTCACATACCCTGACCACCACCAAGTAAAGAATTCTCATGGAGCAGATGGGATGGCTATACCTAACTCTTGTCTGTTGTTGTCAAGAAAAGCTCTGCCTCGAAACCGGACATGGTGGCTCACACCTGTCATCCCAGCACTTTGGAAGGCAGATGTGAGCTCAGGGGTTCAAGGCCAGCCTGGGCAACTTGGCAAGACCTTGTCTTTACAATAAATCAAAAATTAGCTGGGTGTGGTAGCATACTCCTGTAGTTCCAGCTACTTGGAAGGCAGAGGCAAAAAGATTGTTTGAGCCCAGCAGGTTGAGGCTTTGGTGACAGTGAGCATGCCACGGCATTCCAGCCTGGGCAATAGAGTGCAACTCCAACTCAAAATTAAAACAAAATAAAATAAGGGAAGGAAGGAAGAAACTGCTTGCCTTTTCTGTTTGAAATTGGGAACCAGGTTTATCTTAATTCTATGCTGCAAATTAAGCAAGGGAGTTGTCACTATGGACCTATGATTTCTGTCTAGAGAAAAGTAATGAAAGGGGTTAGAGTCTCCCCTCTGCAACTCTAGCAGTGGCATAATATGGCCTCTAGAGACTTGACTATAAGGTGTGGGCATTTTCTCTGTTGTCCACTTTTTGCTTTCAAGGGAGCAACCACAACTCTGGAACCTATAAACTTTCAGGGCAGAGAAGAAATCCACCATCAGGCGGAAGGCTAGATGTAGAGCAGATGGGGTCTGAGTGTATCTTGACATTATATTAGGTGAGGAATAAAGAGGATGGGAAATTGGTGACTGGTCTCTTCCCCTTGGCATGCTGAAATTGCTGACTCACGAAGGACAGGGCATGTGATTTTCATCACTATTGCCAAGATTTAGCACGATACCTGGCACGTAGTGGAAGCCCAGAATATATACACCTGGAGTCTGCCAGAGTTAGGGATGCTTTCCCCTCTGAATAGACTGGGGCAGCCTATGGATCTTGAAAGTCATGACATAAGTAACTGAGGGTGTTGAACTCCATGGCTGTTAATTACCAAAAAGAAAAAAAAAATACTCTCTTGTATTCTAAGATGTAGCTCTGTCTTTTGTGAGAAGCCTTAAGATACGAGGACTCGATATCAGCAGGGATGGCATAGGTTTAGAAAAACATCTAAATATTTTAATTTACTCTTAGAACATATTACTTCATTGAATTTTAAGCAAGATCAGATCATCATGTAGAATTTCATTTTTTATACTTTTTACTCACTGTCACCCAGGCTGGAGTGCAGTGGCATGATCACAATTCACCATAGCCTCAACCTCCTCGACTCAGGGAATTCTCCCACCTCAGCCTCCTGAGTAGCTGGGACTACAGGCACATGCTGCCACACCTGGTTATTTATTTATTTATTTATTTTTGTAGGCATGAGGTCTTACTATGTTGCCTAGACTGGTCTCAAACTCCTGGGCTCAAGCGATTCTCCTGCCTTGGCCTCTCAAAGTGCTGGATTTACAGGCATGGGCTATGACTCGGCCTCATTTTTTACTTTTAAAGTCAGTCTTGCTTTTTACCTTCATTTGACAAAGTGCTTTAAGAAGTTTTGGGCAGGGATACCTGGTTATTTTGTCATTGGTAGTCTTTTTAACTTTCAGGAAATAATCCTTGTAAACTAAACTCAAGCTTCTGAATAAGACATTGACTGCTGTTGTGGAGTGGAAGACAATGGCTTTTGATAGTTTTTTGAATGGAATTTCTTAAACCATCAGCACAATAAAAACCCAACTAGGGGAAGGACAAAAAGTGAAGTAATAAGATGTATGGTAATAAAAGTGGAAGATCAGAGGAATTATCACCAAAATATTTTAAACAAACTGATAATGGTTGTTGACTTAAAGAAAGGGAATTGGGTGGTTAAGGGCTGTGAGGGAAAGGCAGATACTCTTTACCATAGATTGCTTTATATATTTTAAATGTTGTTTTAAATTCACTTATGATCTTTCAGAAATAAATTAATTAAAAACAAGGCAATGACTTCCTGATCAGAAAGGGAAAATACTTGCTGTGACACTTGTATTTCAGAAACATAGCATCCAAACTCTGGTGATTGTGGTGACCCATCCCACTTGGTTTTGCTGATGTACTATAATTACTTTTTCCAGTGAGGCTGATTTCAGAAACAGATGCAGGTGCAGAATTTTAATCCAGGATATGCTGTATAGATAAGTAACTTCTGTATTTACAATATACCATTTGACATTTTATAACTATTAGTCCACAAATGTCTAAACTAATTTATAAAGTCAAAAAGAACTGATTTAATGTAATAATACTCTGCTTCTGGATCGCTGAAGTAGGTCAGAAAAACTTCAGGTTGCCAGGCCTTGGCCAGACCACAGTATATTGATTATTGGTCTTGAAATTAGTTCTTTAAAAGAACTTTACATTTTTCATGTTTAATTCTAGGTTCTATGCTTTCTTGGATTTGCTTGCGACTGAAAGGCTCAGAATAACTGAATTTCTTTGACTCAAAATGAGAAGCTGTAATTTGACTTAGGATTCTGACTGGTATGCAGTAATCTTGCATTAGATCAGGATTGGTTCCTACTTGGAAAAATGGAGGGATTGATCACCATGATGGCAAGTCACCTCAGTAGAATGTAAAGCAAGGCCAAGGTGAGGCAAAGAAAAACAGTCCTAGCTCTTATGTCCTTGTTTAATTTTGGCTTCTATAACTCGTTCAGTTCGGACTTAGTTCTTTTTCCTCTTTCCCTGATGTGGATCATGCGATAGTGACCCGCAAAGTGGAATGCAGGTGTTAGTTGTGTGCTTATTTCCCTGTGTTTGGGATAACCCTGCCTACTGAGAGGAAGCTAATTTTCTCCTCAGTTGCATAACGAGTCATGGTGTGGGAGATGAACCCAAAGGTTTGAGGTCAGAAAACAGAAAATCCAAGTTCTCACCTGGCTTTTCTAAAACCTAGATGCTTGACCTCAAATCTTGACTGAGTTGTAGTTTGTTGTTTTATCTGACAATTGAAACTCATCCTCCTCACCTCACGGGAAGGTTGTGGAGATCTGAAGAGTGGCTGTGTGAGGTAGCACTTTGTAAACACTGAAGTATGATTATTGTCAGTTTTATTTACTCTCATTCATAAACATTGCTAGCAAGTTTCTGAGGAACTTGGCCTTCATTGGAATGATGAGACAAGCCACTGAAACTAATGCCATGTGGTAAAATCAAAGACCTTCCTGGAGCTCAACTTTCATTCTTCCAAATAATCAAGAGATAGATTCAACTTCAATCACTGATAATTTTAAAGCTCACCGTGCAAATGGGAATTTCTCTTGATTTGGCTTCCAAAGCATACCATTCTCTTGGTTTTCCTCCTACTTCACTGATTGTTTTTTCTCAGCATCCTTTACTAGTTCTTCCTCTTCTCCCCAATCTCTTAATGTAGGGTGGGTTACAAATCTGAGTCTGTGGTTCTTTTCTCTATACTTCTTTCGTGACCTCATTCTATCTCATGACTTTAAACAGCATCTCAAATCCTGAAAACTCGCAGATCTTCTAAAACATGAACTCATTCATATCCCACAGCCTTCTCTGTGTCGCTATCTCAAACTCAATATGTCCCCAACCTGAACTGATCTCCCTTCAAAACAAATCAGTAGCAAACCATTTCTGCCCACAGCTGCATTCTCCTTTAAACCCTCATTTCTTTCTTTCCCAAATAACGTTATAAATAC
Organism: Cephalopachus bancanus; assembly: GCA_027257055.1. NCBI lineage: Eukaryota > Metazoa > Chordata > Mammalia > Primates > Tarsiidae > Cephalopachus > Cephalopachus bancanus. Next base: position 685,661 of record JAPVLO010000544.1, on the reverse strand, counting down.
TTCTCCATGACCCACCCCCCTACTGCCTCTGGTATTCACAAGGAGAAGAGATAAGTGTCTTGGTGTTAGAACTGAAACACAACCCACATTGTCATCCACTGTGCTTATTTTAAGGATGAGAAGACAGACTCAAGGTGACACAACCAGATTGCATGGATTCTTATTCTCTATGAGCTTTGCGTGTTTTTTTCCAGTGCAGTCATTTATAAAGATTGGATAGCCCAGGCTGGCTCCACAAAAGGTACAACCAAATAATATATTAGCCATAATTTTCCTTTCAGCATTTATGTTGTCTACCTAGTAAGCTGTGGCCTCCAGCCCTCAAAATGTTATTTAAAACTTCAAATTGTAGAGCTGTATCAAACCTACCAGCTGGACATGTTACTGCCAGATTGGTTCTGAGACCATGTACATCTCTTGAAACCCTTAAAACTAGATTCACAATGAAAAGTGCTAAAAGGACACTTTTATTTTGAAGTTATTAAACTATTCATGTTGACAGTTGAGAGACCTCTCTGTTTTGAGTAATAAATGTTGACTTAGTAAGGTCTTAATAGTGCTCAGTAACATCACAGGTCACTTAAGAAATAGGGTTTAGTTATTAATGTTCTCTAAACTAGGAAACGTTGCCTAGAAATAGTTCCTAGAGCCTAAAGGATTAAGGCACAATGAATCAAATGATCAAGGCAGAATTATCTTCCCTGATTATAGATAGTATATTTAATCTTTCTGTATCTTTTTCCCTTGAATTAAGCAAAAATAGAGCATTGAGTGTCCATTCCTCTAAGGTGGTGGTTTTCAGCCTTGACTGTACAGTGGCATCACGTGGGTGCTTAAGGAATATTGATGCCTGGGTTGTACACTCAGAAAATCTAATTTAATTGGTTTGGAGTATGACCCAGGCATCAAGATTTTTAAAAGCTCCCTGGGTGATTCTTAATGTGCAACCAAAGTTTGAGAATCTCTCCAATAAAGTCTTGAAAATAGTTTTTAGAGGTTTGTCCTAATTTTTTACTTTCTGGAAGAGACCAGAACCTCCTTGGAATTTTCCATATCTTTTACTCATTTATAGAAGATATGAACATGAAAAAAATGAAAAACAATTCCCCCTTGCCTTTAAACATTATATTTTCCCAGACTCTAGAGCACTAGAAACATGCACATAACAAGCTCAGTTACAAGAGCATGGAATAGATACATTTCCAACCTTGTTGAGCTTTTGAGATTTTTTGTATTAGTGTCTCCCTTAATCTGTCTAAACGCTGAGATCTGCTCTCCATTACCAGTAATTGCAGGCCTGAAATTTCAACCCTGGTCTTTCTGACTCCAAAACTCCTTTTCTTAACTACTTGATTACTGGGGTAGAGTCTAGTAGGATTCACCAAAACTCATTTCATCTTCTTCCTAGGCACGCAGCTAAACTACCTTTCTCAGCCTCCCTCAGAGTTAGATGTGGTCAGGTGACTGGGTTCTAGTTGATAACAAAAACAGAAGTAACATACGCCACCTCCAGGGCTGGCCTCCCCAGATGATCCTTCATTCTTTCCCCATCTGTCAGCTACAAGTAAGGATTACCTTTGGATGGCTGCCTGCCAAATACTCACAAGGTAATTCTGTGTGAACAAGAAAAATATAGGAGAGATATGAGGGTTTATCTTTTCTCATGGCTAGTCCTACCTGAAGATAAGTACTGTGTATTAATGACACAGTGGAGAGGAAAAATAATGGAGTAGAGATCATGGAAGATGGAATCCAGAGCACAATGTGAAGCATTCGTCCTGAAAAAGGTATGTCTTTGATTTTGACAACTGGGAAGAAGGAAGAAGCAAGTGTGGATGCATGGTAATTTTGTGGTATGGCAGGAAGTTGAGGCAATTATTTTTCCTGATAGCTTCAATTTTCTTTGTGATGTATAAGACAAGTCATCTCTGGGAACTTCATGGGGGCAGGGTAGGTAGTATGAGGAGATAATGTTTTTGAAAACACTACCTTGTGGAGAGTGGGAAAGAGATACAAAGATAATAGCGCTCAGAGTCAAGAATCTATTGAGGATGGAAATCACGTGAATTTGTCACTGCAAAGACTATGTTTTTTGTTACCTGTTATTGCTTTACTGCTTAGCATTGTGTCTGGGACATGGAAGACTTTGAATAAATAATTGACCAATTGAAGAGTAAATATGATGGCACTAAAGAAGTGAGAGCTGGAAAAATGGGAGGGTTATGGTAGGAGAGTGTGATTTTAAATGGACTCTATTGGAGATAGAGTGTTTCCCGGTGCTGACCAATTTTGTGCTGTGGTCATGGGATTAGGTGGAAGACATGGAAAGGAGATGAAGATCACTGCCGATGAGGATACTTCAGGACTGAAATGCCAAAGACGAGAAGTCACCCTGGATGATAGGGTATAGAAGAGAGAGTATAACCAACCATCAACCAGATGTCAATCTTTAAAAATACAAAGGAATTGTTACTTAACATTAATAGGAAGAGAATAGAGTATGGTATGTGTTATAGCCAGATGGCCTGAACATCAGGGGAGCAGGATGACTATTCAGGAGTAGAAAGGCAATGGTCTGGAAGTTGCATTGGGGCATGAGAAAGATGTTAACTGTGCCTTGTGGCAATGAGTGTGTTGTGTGAAGGAGAAAAGGCCACAGAAGACACAGTATACTCAGGAGAGTGGAGTTCTAGAGAAGGCCAGGAGGCAAAAAGTACGTTCAGAGAGAGGAGTTTATTCCTCAACAAAGGAACTGAGTTTCAATGGGAAGATTTTGGAGGGTGTGGTTGCAATAAATTCCCAATTACTCCTTGCCACATTAATGCTGCATAACAATCAATCATAAAACCTTGAGAGCATACAACAGTGTTTATCGCAGATATTTCTGGAGTCAGATGGGGGTCACCCAGGTTACTCTGATGGTCTTGGTTGGGCTTACGTGTCTGGGGATTAGCTAACTATCAGCTAAGCTATGCTGACCTTGGCTGGGTAACTTGGCTCTGCTTTGTGTGTATCTCATCTGCTTCCTGGAACTAATAGACTAGCCTGAGTGTGGCCTTGTCATAGTAAAGACAGAGGACAAGAACAAGAGCAAGCTCTGCTTGGGTCATGTTTGCTAACATCCAAGTCACACAGCAAAACTCAGAGTGAGTCACAAAATTATATAGCACAGGGCATGGATATAAGGAGGTGTGGAGAATTGGGACCATCTTTTCAATCTTTCACAAATTGGGAAAGTGACTAAAAATATAAATTGAAGGGTTTACATGTAGGGATGAGCAAGATGACTTGTAAGTAAGGCAGATATGTGTGGTGGTTGGCTGGAAGAAGCATTAGTTCTCGTAGGCATCTGATGGATTGGCAGTAGTCAGTCTGAGTTCTCTCAGAAGAAACTGTGATCCACTTACCCTCTTGGTCTTAGTTTCCCCATATCTAAGTGGGGATGTTAACGCTTTTTAGACTGTTAGATTACAGTGAGGTCATATTTTTGAAAACAATAAACGTAAGATAAAGGGGTAGGTATGAGTATGTGTACATGCCCATCCCTCTTTTTCAGCATGGATCAGCTGACAGCTAGCTAATCCTCAGGCATGTGAGTAAGCCCAGTCAAGATCATCAGAGCCACAGTGAGGAATGTTGGCGCCAAACTGCCACATAAAGTCTGTTTAGTTGTCTCAAACCCCTATCAAAGCTACAGTGACTTGAACCACAGGTCTCCTAAATTTTTTTTTTTAATCTTTAAGAGACATTCAAACTGAGTGTTTTTGACCCTAGGATGAATGGCACCAATGATTCTCTGACATAAGATGGCACAGAATACAGACCTGAGCCCGAAATAATGCTTGTCTCCTCTAGAGGGCAGTGCCCTCCACCCAGCCCCTACTAAGTCCTCTGGTGACCGCAGTAGAACTCTAGCTCTTTCAGAGAACCTGGTCATAGCTCTCTGGACTTTATTATGAGAAACAGGCTTGCCTAACTCCAAGTGGCTTGCACTGGTCTGTGTCTCTGAACTCCCTTGTCTGAAGGTGAACTTCCCTACTGTCTAGAATGGGCTTTTCAGATGCAAAGATCCTATTGTCTCCTCCTAAGCAATGTCCAGAAACGGATCCATTGGCATTAATTCCAAGTACTCTTTTTATGCCTTCCTACAATGCCAACCATGGGGCATAGGGGCTGTGTTGATAATGACAATAGGAGTGCCCTCCAGGTCCCAAGCCAGGTATGCCAATGACTCCGATTGATCCTCATCACATCTTTGAGTGAGGATCCATGTGTGACTATGAATGTGGGTTCAGAGGGACTATGGCAAACACAAGCTTTTCATCTTAAAAACACAGTGACAATTCTGTTAAAAAGGAAAAAAAAGTCCTGTTTTGCTGAACAGGGAAAGAATCCTTACCTATGTGTGGTGGACCAGGTACATAATACCCATCCATGGAGACTTGCAGATGAATGCCATGCATTAAGTAGTACAATAAAAAACTCTGCATGCAAGTTTGTTCTGTCTGCCTTATTCTATGTTTCACCTCAGATCAGTATTGGAGCTGAATGTCAAATCTTCTTATTTTATATCCAGCTGTCAACTAAGAATTCTGATGGGTTTTAGCACCTCTGATCTCTTGACCATTCCTTGGTGGATTGGGAAAGCTGAGTTATATCCAGCATTTATATTTCTCAATTTATTGACTTGATTCTCATTTCACATTTACCAAGTATTTGTTTTGGATGATTTGATAGCATCATCATTAAAAGGAATCCATTTAGTAAGGTATATTTAGGTTTGTGTAATGCAGGTGGTTTTGCATTTTTATAGCTATTTTTGACTAGTAAGTTTTAGGCCTTAGTCTTTGGGTTTATACTAAATAGCATAGATATAGTTATGAACCATGTTGTGTGTTTCAAATGTTTTTCCCCTTTGATACTTTTGTTTTCTTTTTAAAGAAAGCCTACAACAGTTTTGTTCAATAGAAACCATGTGTAAGCCTCATATGTGATTTTAAATTATCTGGTACCCATATTAAAAAGTAAAAGAAACAGGTAATGTGCATGAATATTTTGTATTCTTTATTCTTCATACTCTGAAATCCGGTGTGGATTTTACCCTTACAGCATATCTCAGTTTGCACTAGCCACATTTCAAGTGTTCAGTAGCCACTGTGGCTACTGTAATGGGTAATGCAGACCTGCAGCATTAAGAAGGTAATATGGTGTGGTGTGGAGAATCTTCCACCACAGTTGTATTTTCTAGTTGTTCACATCAGTATCTTGATTAAACTTGCGACAACATACTTAAAGTACTTAAATGCACCCATCATCATCACGCCATTCACTTGATTACACTTTCACACCTTGTTGCTTTCTGATAGCATTGGAGGAAAACTTGTTGAGAACCCTGTTTCTGAAAGAGCTTTGGAATAGCAAAGCTAAGCAGAAATATTGAGCCCGGCTTCTATGAGAGACAGTGATCATGTGGATGCATATGCACAATTAAAGGCCACTTCAGAGTCGCTCTGCTTACAAAAAAAGGACAGGAGCTGATACTCAGGGCCACATATCTAAGAACACTAGAGCTTGTTCCAGTTTAATGCTCCTGTGGCCTGAGTGCCTCCAATGCCCTGAAGTATGGCTAGCATTACATGTTTATGTAGGACTTTCAGGAATTTGGCCTTCTTATGGCTTTTTTGGGGGGGGGGGGATAAGTCTGGGGAAACCCAGACTTGTTTCATTTTAGGTTTTTGCTCCATTTAATATTTGCTGCTCAACAATGATGGAGTGCCTTTAGAGTCTTGTCTATAAACTCTGGAGAACAGTCCATCCTCATATAAATGGCATTGACTTTTGGTGGGGGGAGCATTCTGAAATTGGCCTAATTATATATTTATAGTCAGAATGAGTTTGGCTTCTAGCTTACAATTTTGTCCTTGTATGGAAGGTTTAAGATTCTTTTGGTTATGCATGAGAAGAATGAGGCATTTTCACAATTTAGAGCACTGCTAAGGGGAAAAAACAAAAATATGGTAACTTTAATTTCCCCATTTTGATTTAGCTATTTTATGCCAAGTTACTATCCAAAATGTCCAAACCAGTTTAGAAAATGATTGTGTCCTTCATGTAGTCTAAAAAGTGTTGCCATGCACTAAGTTCATTATTTTGATTTATTGTGAAATGCATAATTGTTTCTAGAAGAAAATATGTAATAGGTATACCTCTTTGTTCTGTAGCTGTCTTTATATTAATGATTTTTGGAAATCAACAAACCATGAGTTTAAAGGGTGGTAAATACACAGGTCTCTCCTAACAAATATTGACCTAAATTTTTTGACTTTATTTTATTATGAAGATGTGGAGTACAAGTCAGGATTAGGTACATAAGTAATGTATGTGCAGGTGAAGTTTGGGCCTCCGACTGTTCCTCACTTTCCCTGGTTTAAGACCAGGTACCTTCTACAAAAAAAAGACACCTGCACATGCATGTTTATTGCTACACTATTCACAATAGCGAAAACAAGGAACCAAACCTACTGTCCATTGAAAGTAGTCTAGATAAAGAAAATGTCCATATACACAAAGGAATATTATGCAGTCATAAAGAAGGACAAAATCATGGGCTCTGCAGCAAATTTGATGGAGTTGGAGACAATCATACTTAGTGATATATCACAAAAACAACCGAATACCCCAAGTTCTCACTCATAATTTTTTGGTTTTTTTAGTTTCTACCTCCTATAGTAGTACTAAATTTACTTCTATGTTTACTCACAGTTGGGCCTAAGGGTGAGGATTATGTCACAATGGTATGTTCAGATAAAGACTGTTTATGAGTAGAGCAGTATCCTCAATGTAATGTAATGTTAAACTCACACATACAAATGAGCACCAAATGTAGGCAATATGGCAGTTTGTGTACATCTCTACTACCTTGATGTAGTGATTATATTTACTGGCCATTTGAGGAGCCAACATGACTTTTTAATCCTTCTCAATTTTCCTTTTAACCTTTAGTACTCTTTTTTTTTTTTTAATATGATCTAGGATAGATCCAGATAGTCTCTTTGTATTCCTGGTTGCCTTGAGAAGAACCATGTGATATAGCATGAAAATCATGCTGAAATGCCCCATCTGTGATGACAAGTGAGCACTGTTCATGTCCATCTCCACACATTGTAAGAGCAGAAACAGCACCAGGAACTGGATAAATCTCAAATGCTAGCCTTTTCACCTGTGATGTCCATTTACATATTTCTTTGGGGCAAAAAGGGATGGGAGGAATTTTTTCTTTTTCAAATTGGATAGTAAATGATTAGTTGGCTGGAATTCTTTACTATTCATATGTATAATAATTCTTAGAGATATGAATGGCTTTTACTTTCTTAAGTTTTAAATTTCAAGCTTAAAAGTTAATATTTTTCATCTGAATCTATAAACATTGGCTATGAATGTTTTAATTCTGGCATTTTAATGGTGGTGGTCTCAGTGCATTTTATGGTAGGAAGTTTGAGAACAACTTAAAGCAGAACTGGTGAGAATTGAGGTGGATATGTTTTTGAATTACCACAATCCTTCTGGGAATTTCAGCTCCCCACCAATTTGCATAGAGACTGTTTGAATAAGCATCGCCTTTGTCGACAAATCCACTAAAAAGATTTCCTTTTTTAAAAAGACTTATTTCAGTGAAACTGGGGAAATGCAGCCTTCAGTATAACAAAAGTGACTCAGAGAGCACAAAGAGAGGGATTGTCTTTTATAGAACAAGTTTTATAGAACAAGCCTAGGTTCCCACTCTCATCTGCTTAAGTGAATGAGGGATGAAAACTTGCTTAGTTCTGATTCGTTGACACTTGTCAAGTTCTGGTTGGTTGAGGCAGGTCATAGACTATTGGTTGACTCAGATGACATAAATAGCAACAGACAGCTATGAAAGTCCCAAAGTTAAATGAGTCTGAGGATTTTCTAGACCGTGTGTGTGTGTGTGTGTGTGTGTGTGTGTGTTTGTGTGTGTGTGTGTGTGTCCGTGTCCTCTCCAGTCAGTAACTGGTCCCTTGACTCTATTTTGAATTTAGGCCCAGTTAGCCACTCAGGATACATCTTGACTCTTTCAAGGTTCACACCTCACTGCTTGTTTTGATGTTTTTTCCAGAATCTCAGGTTTTAAGTGGAGAAATTCCTATAGTTTCAGGACATCTGTTCATTGGTCCCCTGATTTGGAGTATGTGGGTTAAAGAAATCGCAGTTTTTTTTCTTGGCTGTATGATTCATTTTACCTTAATGTAAATTTCAATGTACTTACCTAAACTTTTGACTTTCATATTGTGACACTACCCTTCCAGAGCAAAGCTTTCAATAGATGTAAAATTTCCAAAAGCTCTTTCAGCACTGGTACATCTTTGACATATCTTTTGTAATTATTTTTGTAGGTCTTATGACTATGTTAAACTATGGAGAAGACACATTATTTAGAGAACATTCTCTAGTGGATGAGTTCTAAAATTAGACTTGCCTTAATTGGTATAAACTTCTCACCTTCTAATTGTGCTAATGCCATTAAGATTTCAGCAGCACAGCATTCTGAAGTTGCCCCAAGCAATTGATCTGTGTTTTGTACCTGTAGCAATGGTGATGCTAATTGGTAAAATGCCCTTGGACAGGGTTGTAGGATTCTGAGCCTAGTATTTTATTTATTTAGTTTGCATAAAGATCTTATCCTCTGCATCTGGAACAAAACAAAAAATCTCCTTCTACACCCAAATGATCCAAAATCAGTGGCTATGAACCCTATTAAGAAAAATTTATTTTTAAGCAACTCAGTTATAAGATATTCTAAATAGTAGAATCACTGAACTGCTAAGTTTGAACTGGCAGGCAAAGAGAATCATGTTAACAAGATGAACCAGGGTTAATTTCAACTACTCATTCTGTGGAGCTACTCTGCCTTTAAGAGTTCATTTCCATTTGCCTGCTGGCAGCCAGAAAGGAAGGTTTGAAATACTTGACCTTATGACATTTAATTAATCTTGGAAAAAGTTGAAGTCTGGTTCAATTTCATGACTTAATGTCTTAACATTCATTGACTATCATTTTCTACCATTACACTGTCAGGAAGATGTCTCTACCAAGTATTTCGTATGTGCATATCTACAAAATGTCTGTTACTAGGAAGGGCACACTATAAGGCTTGAATAAAGCTTGAATATTTATTGTCCTCACTGTTAGTGAGATTTTTTGTTGATTATTTATTTGCTCTAGTACTCAAGAATACAAACCAGGCTATTAATGGATAAAGAGGAAGAAAGATAATCTGTAGAAAGATAAACTTAAGGATGATGTGTGACCATACAGTGATAGAAGACTAGAGGTCATTTGGTCCATTTCGTTAACTGCAGAACTTTCTTCTACCGTTTCCTGGATCAAGGAACATCCAACTTCCAGAGATGGAGAGCATACAATCCCGCCAAGTAGTCTGAGGCAGCGTGGCATGGGTTTACTTACTAGGAAATTTTCTTAAATATGTCTTCTTGAAACTTCTGTCCTTTAGTCTTGGTTTTGCTTTGGAGAACAAAGCAGAATAAGTCTACTTGCATTTGGATGTGATAAACTTTTAAGATATTTAGGGATATCCATAATACTTCCCTGATGCTGAAGTCAACTCGATTTAAATGATTCGTCAGGGAGATTTATTTTAGTTTTTCCATTAATGAGATGGTTCTCATAATTGATTCAACTATCAAGCAGTTATTGAGCACATCCTTGGATTAAGACCTTACAAAATTAAGTAATGTCTGAATTTGGCCTTGAGGGAACTATGTACACAAATGATGGTTGCAAAGTGGACCACAAAACCAGTACTCTAATTAATGCTTTTAGCAAAATAATTGTTACACTAAAAAACTTTGTATTAACTGGTTAGTATATTTACAGTGTTGACTGAGGTAGTCATTTATCTACTTCAAGTAAATCTAATTGGTTAACTTAGTTATGAACATATTCTTCAACATACATATTCAGAAAGCAAGTACTTTCTTTGTTCTTCTATTTTTTATAGAATTTGAAATTTTGATAATTTGTTCATGTCAACATGAACTTATGGGTTTTATAGGTAACCGAGCATTTCTTATTTATAGGTTAGTGCTGTTTGATTTCTCAGTATTTTTTCCTTTTACATTTCCAAGTTCTTTCTTAATTTGAATAAAGTAGACCATAGAAGAAATAATAATTTAATACCTATAGAATATATTGCTTTTTGTTTAAGAAATATTTAAGTGATCTCTTATACTGTGTTCTTAGATGATATTCTCCAACTTGCTAATTTGATTTTCTAATTTTGTTAACTAACTTCAGCCCTCAAATTTTATAATTGAGATGATTGCAGGATGACTGTCAGAACTAGTTTATTCTTTTTTTAAAATTTTATTTTATTATAGAGATGTGGGGTACAAGCCAAAATTAGGTACATAAGTTTATTCTTATTAGTAAAAGATTGATGTAAGATAACACTGTTATCCTAGTTCATGGTGTTTGAACGTATACAAATCAAAATTTTTAGGATGTCATTCTCACTTTCAATTTAAATTAATTTGCCTATTAAATATGTATATGAGTATCCTTAATGCAAAAAGAGTACTTGACAGCAAGGTCCTTGAAGTTGGGTACCTGATAGCAAAGGCTACTGGAGTATTTGAAGATTTGGAAGACAGGAAAGCCAAATTGGCACACACCCTTAAGAATCTAAATGCTCCAGGCTGGCACAGTGGTCCATGCCTGTAATCCCAGTACTTTGCGAGGGCAAGGCAGAAGGATCACTTGAGTCCAGGAGTTTGAGACCAGCCTGTACGTCTCTATGAAAACATTTTAAAAATTAGCCAGACGTAGTGGTGCACGCCTGTAGTCCCAGCTTCTTGGGATGCTGAAGTAGAAGAATCACCTGAGCCCAGGAGGTCGAGGCTGCAGTGAGCTGTGGCTGTGCCACTGTACTCCAGCCTGGGTGACAGAGTAAGATCCTGACTCTAAATAAATAAATAAAATAAAGTAAAAACTCCAACAGACTTGTAGAAGACTTTAGATAATAAACACCACCAAGCATTCACGCCTTTATTCCACAACATATGTATATATGTAAACAATCACAGGTTTTTATAAAAAGATTTATTCAAATCATTTTAGAGATCTGTCTTGTAGCTGATTTAAAACAGAGCCAGTGTTCCTGGACGCTGAGACTTGGCACACACCTTGTTCCCCTGTTAGGACTGTGACTCCCCTGGTCTGTGTTTCACCCAACAGATCTTCATCCAGTTATTTTACCCAGGTCCCCGGCTCTACCCCATTTCTCTCTGGGATGGGCTGAGTTAGATGTGGTCAAGAAAAAGCCACCATGGTATCAGCATTACCAATTCCTCCACCTACTTAGGGACTTTATTCTCAGCATCCAGATTTTCTTTTCCTTCATGTCCTGTTCCTTTATGAGGGACTTCACATTGATCGACACTGTCCTCTGCAGCCTTTAAAAGGTCCTCATGAAACTTCCAGCCTCTCAGGAACATGAGAAATTTGAGACTCAGAGGTGCAAGGACCAGCACTTGAACCTCAGCCATATGATGTTTCTCAACTACTGCTGCTCCAGTGCATAACCTGATAAGAAGCTATGGTCAGGAGGGATCCAGGAAGTGAGCCCCTCCTGCAAGCACAAACGTGAGAACATTTATCTAGGGCAAAGACCACAAGGGAAGTAGGATGTGGCTCCTGTGGGGGTGGGGGAGAGGTGGGTGCCTGTTCTAACTCCATTGTAAATTTCTAGGCAGTGAACTTGAGAACATGCTGCCTGAACTTTGCATACTCCATTGCTGCCACTTCAGATTACCCTTCCTCTTCCTGTTTAGTAGCAGCCTTACACGGGTGTGTATTTGGGGGTTCTTCTATGACTTATAATTTCCCTCCATGAAAATAAATTGCACCTTTACCAGAAACTCTGAAGATTAGAAGAGAAAAAAGTGAATTAGTCCAGCCAATGAAATCAATTGTAAAGGAAGCACTCCAAGATCTAGTTGGAATTTTTTACTTTTAACTTGGGTACAGGGATTTTTCTAGTCGAAGCTGGATGCCTTCAAGAGAAGAAAAATGTTATACAATATCTCTTCTGTTAGGTTTTGGCAAGACTTTGGAGGGCAGAGGTGGTGTCATAAAGGGATCTTACCGCTGTACTATTTCCATTTCCTGAGGAAGATGATGTAGATCTCTGGTTAAATTTCTTATGAAATAGATGCCATTTCCCATCTCTGTTGATGAGGATTAATGTTCTTTTGTTTTTAGAAACATTCTTGCCAGAAAGAGAGAAGTGAAACAAATTCTGGAATCATCTAAAATAATAATTATGATACTTTAATGTCTATTGAATGTTAACTATATGACTTGCAGTGACCATTACCTAATTTTGTCCTTAGCACAACCTTGTGGAAAAGGTAGTAGTAATAGTATCTTTATTTAATAGATGAGGAAACTAAGACAGAAAATAATTTGCCCCAAGTCCTAAGGCAGTAAGTTGCAGAATGAGACTCTAATGGAACTCTGACCCCAAAACCCATTTTCTAAAACGCTGTTAACACTAACTGTGTGGGCCCTTTCAGGTAAGGTAGGCCATGGGTCAGTGTGGCCACTGCATTTTGAACTCCAGGGGGGTACTATGAAGGCCTTTATAAATAGTACCTCATGAAGCTCATCACAGGCTTCCCATCTCTGGCAAAGGATTTGGATATTCATTTTCAGACAAAACTTTTGAAATTCCTTCTGCCAGTCCCACTAATTTATATATGCTTGCTAATTAGTTTTTTTTCCCCAAAACTTAAATGGGTTATACCCCAGCACCAGACAAACCAAATTGGAACCAAATAGTGAAAGAAACCTCTTGCTGTTGATGATCAAAACAGGTAAGTATACTTGCCCTCTCCACTCTTTAGTATGTCTACCTGCTTTGCAATAGGTAAGCAGTTTCCTTTATTGTTTTTTTCCTTTGCTAATACAAATTGTTTCATAATTATTACTCTGACTTTGAATAACCATTATTCATTCTCTCCTCATAGAGAAACGTTTAAAATTACAAATTGCTCTTTGCTCCAAACAGTTGTCCCTGATTGAAATCAAATTTCTTGCACTTACGATCAGTGAGACTGCTAAGAAAATCCCTGAGATAAGTTTTAGATGATAATCAGCTCAAAGAGTGGAGCATCATGGAACATGATGGAACTCCAGTCCCAAGGGTATCTTGAGCACAAGTGCATGATCACACCAACAGTAGAAGACATGCTGAGGCACCTGGTAGAATGGGCAGGTCCATGGAACCCAGGCCTGTACTCATTGTGACTTGCAGAGTCGGTGTGAGGGTGTAAGCAGGGATTTTTTCCCCATAACTTTTCTAATAAAACGATAGTCCTATTGAAGAAACACCACAGGGCAAATAGCCAAGATATTCTAAAACACGGGACTGTAAGAAATAACCTCTTCATCATTCAGACTCATTGTTGCATCCTGACTTTCTGGGAGGTGTTTCCTTAGCTAGCCACACTGGAAGTTCCTGTGTCCTGGTAGAATTTCAGCTTACTGCTGCTTTTAGTATCTTGCAAATTGTCCTCTGGGTATTGTAATGGGCAGATTTCCTTCCTGTAAAATTCCAAAAGTGCTGTTTTAAATTCATATGGCCTGTATGTTCCCATGAATACGATTATTCTGATGTTGCTTTAACCTTGTGCACCCTGGCAAATATTTGCTTCCTCTAAAACTCCTTACCCAGTTCACTTCCGTTTTACATGTTCAAGGCCATAATTCTATTCTAAGAGATGCATAATCTTGTGTCTTTGGTCCTAGACTTAGAAATGACATGGTTGCCATTGCTTCAGTTTAATACCAGATCCCTTGGGTGGCCCAGTTCAGCAGAACTTGTTTTCTTTCATGTGCTACTTATTGTTGGGAATGCTGAACTCAGTTTTTCCTTCCCGGTGCCTCTTGAAACACAGCCATCTTTCCTCACAGGAGAGCAAGCCCCTGCTGATAGGAATCTTGCCGTGTCCACATGCACACAGCAGTTTGCCAATATGAGTGGCTGCCAACAGTTTTCTCATAGTTGCAAGGAATTTATTTTCCCTGAACGGCAGTACTCTGCCACACAGGTGGCCTGTGACATAGTAGGATCCCCATTGATAGCTTCTTTATAGAGAAGTTTCTTTGGTGTACTTGGGGCTCCCATAGACATATATGACAGTTAAGTGGAAAAAAATTTCATGTTTCAGTGATTTTTGGCTTATTCTGCAGAAGAAAGGTGTGTCAATATTAGGGCATGCTGTAGACCCCTCAAAAGGTAACTGATTGCCCCTGTTTGGGCTAGCTAGCTATGACATCAGACTTGGAGCCACCAGAGAGTTCCTTATAGATAGCCTCCCATGATTGGCCTGTTGAATGAGTGTTAGAATTCCCCTCTATGCACCCTAACTAACTCTGTGAAGTGGGGAGAAAGGGAAATGCCCTATAACTGTGCCTCAGGGATCTATACCTCTTTCCCCAATAAGTTCTCAATTATGGTAAAATACTGTAGCCTTTAATCTTCTTAATTTTTAATTGAAATTGTGTTGACTTTCTTCATTCTATGTGACTTTCTCTCTCCAGAAACACGGGTCTGGCACCCCATAGTATAATCTGAGTGCTACCCATTAAAAGATTTTTCAGACTGTGGTTTACTAAGATCAACTTATTGGTTCATCATTAACAGTTAAAATACAATAGGGCAACCCCTTTGGGTTCCCTTCCACTGTAGGAGCTTCTCTGTCCTCTCAATAAATCCCGCTTTTAAAAAGAAAAAGAAATACAATGGAGTGGAAAATAGGATGTTTTCAAAATGAGGGTGAGTGTTGCTTTGAGAAACCCTTGTTTAAGTCACATATGTGTGTGTGGGGGGATTCATTATAAATCTTATTTCTTATGTAGATCACAGTAACGTCTGAAAGCCCCTGACTGAGAGGGCCCTATCTTCTACCTTAGTCTCAAATTCGCTCCCACTCCCATCAGCTTACCTTTGCAATTGGCCCAGCCTCTGCTCTGCAAAACTTCAATTGTGTGGAACTTTCCTTAATTATATCGACCTGGGGCACTGCTAGGTCTTAAATCATTAAAGACAGATTAAATTATGGCCACACTGCGTGTTCTAAGGCAAGGGATATATTCATGGACTTCAGATTTTTTTTTTTGAGTTAAGACAAATTGACTTTCTATTAATTTTCAGTTAATAAGAAACTCAATGGACCCCAATATGACACTCTGTAAGCATTTTGATTATTCAAGGCTTTTCTCTGGAATGCAAGAGTTTAAAGCATACAGTAAGCAGGGACCTTGCTGGAGAAAGGTTTTGGTGTTTTTTGTTTCCAAACTTTAATAGGTAGGAACTTCCTAGTGTACATGGGGCAATACATTTAGCTATCTATATAACACCCTTTGCCTCTGATTCATGGCATGGGTAAGGAATTGTTCTAGCAAGCTCTTCCCAGTCACATCTAGAAAGTCTCCTCAAAGGCCTATTTATTTAGTCTGTAGAGGGGACATCTCGTGTGTGATCATAAGATGAGAATAGCAGCAGCTCCAGGTTACTGAGAATTTAGTGTTAGTCTCAGGCCTAAGTGATTTAGTTTGCATTCTTTCAACTGATCCCCTGAACATGTCTCTGAGGTGGATATTATCCTCCTTTTAGAAAGAGAAAAAAATTGGTCTTAAGAAAGTTAAGTAACTTGTCCCAGGTCACATACCTAAGTGAGTAGTGAAGAAGGAATTCCACCGAGTCCAACACACTAACCCAGCACTAACATGCCATGTGGGATGGCTCCTTTACAATGTCTGATTTGGTTATTATACTTTCCCTTCTGCCTGGAATGTTCTCTCTTGCCCATCCTCAACCATCAGAAGCCATTCTATCTGGCAGGCCCTAGTCTGAATGGTAACTTTTGTGAAATCCTTTTTGTGGTGAGAAGTGACTTCCTGTTCTCTGTGCTCATGTGGCACATGGTTTTCCTCTTACGGTGCCACACATTGGGATATTGTTGATAGATGTAAATATCAAGTGTTCTTGAGTTGCAGTTCTCATTGGGTGGTTCTATTGCTGTGTCTTTGGTTTTAGTGAAGAGGTATGCACTGTCTTCATCAGTGAGGTCTGCTTTGATGTGAGCCTTCATGGATTTCTGAAAGGGGATGAGAAGGATGCCAAGAGGAGTAAAAATAGCTTTAAAATATGTTGATTTTAAAGTTGAATTTTCATTGCATTTTAGAAGTCTGAAGAAAATTGAAATTTAGTTTTCCAGGATTGAATATCTATGGTGCTTTCCTTGTAGGGCACGGGGAACTACCATTTCATGAGATCCTGATCTGTTCCGGGCTCCATATTAGACATGTTTTTACCCCTTATGACTTTTTTCCCCACTTTCTTTTAAAACTCATAAACAGCATAACAGCAAAATATAAAAACAAAGGGACAATTCCCAAGATTGCATTTTATTACTGTTTTTATAGACATGGAAACTGAGGTTCAGTCAGATTATGCTCAAAGTTACACAGTACCTATGGTCAAAGCCTAGATTGGAACCCAGGCACATCTTACCCCTAAGCTCCTCGTCCACAGCATTTGCTGTTCATAGATAAGCATTCCTAGGCTTTCTATGTGTGATAAGAGAGGAACTCTTTTAATGGATGTCTTCTGAAGAAATCCCTCCTCTCTTTGCCAAGACTGACTTGATCAAATCACATACATGTTAAGAAGGATTACTATTTTATTGCCTGTTAAAGGTATTTTCTCACCTAAAATGCTAACATTTAACTACAAATATGCCCTTAAAAGTGAAATTGCAGGGACTTTGGCATCTCCTGTATGGGAATGAAAGATTGGAATAAGATCCTATGTCATGCTTCTCAAATCATATTAAGAAACATATGCCTATGAGCTGAGACTGATTCTGCTTTGGAGGTTAAATAACAGTGGTTAGCAATACATTTATTGAGCACTTGTATGTTTCAGGTACAGTAGTAAGCACTTTTGGATATATTATAATTAATACTTATTGTACCTCCATGACATAGGTTGTCCTCATTTGACATATGAGGTAAGGGAGGCTTTGCTAAAGGTCATATGTTAGGTATTAATGGGAGCTGGGTTTTGTGTCTAGTCAGATGAAATGCCAAAGCTGGTACTCAGTGTTTTTGCTGGAAGATTTGTGTGTGACTTCTTGACCTTGGAGACTAATGCCCAACCTCCCTGTGGGAGATCTCAAACGTGTCGGCAGCATGGTTAATGCTGAGGGTACAGCCCCCTCTCTAAGTATTTCTACTATCTTCGATTCTGAAGAGAGGCTTTGAACTTTCTCAAGTGAAGGTTTTCCCTTCCAGGTATGTGCTTATAGTTGAAGAACAAAGAAAATTGTCTGACATCAGTAATGCAGGTTCCCATGTGAAGGCAAGTATTTTGTTCATAACTTGGTAAACTCAAGTTCTCACTTTATTTTACCTTCACGGTGATGTTGACAGAGTTAACTATGAGAAAAGGAGTCTAAAACCCCACTGAAGGAAGCAGCCATCCTCTAACCATCTCAAGCCCAAAGCAGGGTTGTCTCTGCGATGCCCTTCCCTTGTGTACCCTAAAACTGACATCTAGAGACAGGAGCCACCTGTGCCCTTTGTCTCCCTTCTTCCTTTCACTTTTCCTTCTTATTTCACCTTCTTATTCTTTCTTTAAATTTCATCCATGTACTCCTTCAGACTTCTACAAACAATAAGGTCTCAATTTTGTCTGATGGTGTGTAATTTTCAGAGTGCTTTTCCATTTTGTTCCCATGGAGCAGATATTATCCTTCATTTTATAGATGGGTGGCTGAGGCTCAGAGGTCTAAGCTAAGATTACAGCAAATAAGTGGCAAAGGTAGGATGAAAAAGGAGAGAGTTAATAGATACCAGGAAATAGAAGAGATGCTTTTCCCCGAGTCCCCTCCTTCTAGTCTTTTGGAAAGCCCGTTTACCATTTTATCTCAGGATTTGTGAAGTATTTCTCCACTAACTACTGCCACATACTGCTACTGTCTCTTCATTTTCATTATTAAGTGTAAAATAGTGATTTCTGTTAGGTACAAAGAGTTCTCCTCCTTTGAAAGTAATATTTGTCGTGTTTCTCCAGAAAGCCATTAGCAGTTTCTGGCATGCTCTGGGGTGTGCATTGGTGTTGCAAGAGTGAATTTGCAGCCTATCTTCAACCCTTGCTGCGGTGGTTCCTGAAGGTTAAAGGGGGAACACCTCTAGAGGTTATAGACAGGATGAAATAGGGAATCTGTGGCTAGGACATCTCACGATTGAATTTAGGAATCAGGGTGACTAATTTAGGAATCACCATGACAGTGGAAAAAAATCAGCAAACTGATGTTGAATCAGGGCAAGTGGACGATGCCATCATGGGAGGAAAAAAGCCACCTAATCTCCCAGTGGGCATTTATAGGCAATTCTGCTTTGCTCGTCACTGTGCTGAATGTTGCAGTGGATTCAGAAAAGTCTGAAGGTTGTCTCTACCTCCCAGGAGTTTAAAATCTAGTTGGAGAGCTAAGACCTAAAAGCATGAAACAAGGAAAGAATATTAAATGGATATGAATGTAAACAGAGTGGTCTCTATAATCTAGGGTGCTCAGAGAAATTGACTTAAATGCAGCAAGCATTGCAAGGATGAGAGATTCAATAAGATACGACCTCTGACCTGAAGAAGCCTCCCTCTGCTGAGAAGGTACATATGTAAATGATCAAAGTCTAGTGTCATCATGTAATAGAAACAGCTACAAGAGTAAGCAGCTGGAGGGCAGTAGTTAAAAGACCAAACTGGAATGATGCTGCTTGAATTCAAATCCTGGACCTGGCATTTCCCGACCATGTAATCTTGGGCAGCTTATTGAACCACTCCTTACTTTCATTTCCTCATCTGTAAAATGTGGAGTAATAATAGTACCTACCTCATGGGAGGTAGGGTTGTTAGAAGAATTGAGTATGTTGATATGTTCTTTGAAGAGTTCCTGGCCCATGGCAGTGTTGTTTGTACGCTGTAGAGATGGTGACAGTAAGGTGCAACCCAGAAGGGGGAAAGAACCCCTACTGGGAAGGGATAGCATGGAGGGTGGGGAAAGTTGCACACTGGGTCGCTAGCAAGGTTTTTAAAACATCTGGGCAGATGACAAGAAAAGTCACAAAACGGCATGATGGGTTGGGGAAGAGGTTGTGGCTGGTTGGGTTTTGTTGCAGCATCGGATCTGAGTGCAGGGAACTTAAATCCTGCGAGAAAATATGACCCAAGTTGGGCTTCAAAGGATGGGTAGAATATTGGTAGTTGGGAAAGGAGTGCTTTTCAGGTTGGGAAGAATATAGAGCAAACGTATAGAGTTGGGGCTGTTTGTTCAAACAAATATAAAACAGCATGCGTAAATAAACCCAAAATGTGAAAAGGGCATGTTTCTGCAGTGTGGTTGGTTGCTGAGATTTATCAGAAAGTACTTAACACTAAAACATCGAATTGAGATGTAGCCTATAATAAAATAGAATTTCCACAGTATTAGTAAGGAAAGCAAAACTGGGATGGAAGCCGAGCATGAGATGAAAGAGATCAGTCCCAAGGGGACTACGCATAGATTAAGGTGTAGCAATTTTTGGAATTAAACCAGTTTTGCTTTGGTGGTTAATGAGAGTTGATGAGAAGGAAGGGGAGAAAGGACGAGATCTTGGACTATAAAAGACCAACAAGGTAACTTTCTATAGTTCATACAATCCCACCAGTGCTCCATGCTTCTCTCAGTCTGACAGTATGGATGTTGCTCTCGGTGTGGAATTAATAGCCCCAGTGGGTATAATAAAATTAGCAGGGCCCCAACTCCCCCACTTCCCAAACTGTGCTGACCTCAGTAAACTATGCACAGGAGAGAGGTTTTGATTTAGTAGGGTGATGTATAGGCTAAAATTATTCTGAGTCACCTGTTTTGGGGAACGTTATGCTGAGAAGTGCTGATGCTTCTGACCTTGAGTTTAAGAAACAGCAGCACTGTTGTTCTGGTGGTGTTCTAAGATATTAAATCTTTATTTCAACTTTGTGTGACTAGACAGTGATTGAGAATGAGAAGGCATGCTAGTATCAAGATAAACCTTCATATAATATACCATAGCTTGGTTTTTCAGTTATTTGATGAGTGTCCCTTTTGATTTATACCTTTTGTATTTCCTTAATGAATTCTGAATTTTAGAGAAAATTAAATGTTTTCATTGTAAACAGTCCTGTTAAATCTACTCATGTTCCCCAGAGACTTCTTTATATCTTCCCCTGTAATAGAAGTTGTTTAGAGGCCTTTGTAGGTAACATTTTTAAGGAGTCTGTGTGGATAAATGAGTGGCTTGGTTTCTAGTCCTGGCTCTGCCTTTAACTTGCTGTGTGACCTTGGGCAAATATTTTGCTTTTCCAGGACTCACTCTTCTCATCTGTAAAATTGTAGGGGTTGTACTAGGCAACGCTGTTGATGAAGATAGTAGCTAACATCAATTGAATGCTTCTGGTACATCAGGTATTATTCCAAGTGCTTTATACGTATTAGCTCATTTAATCCTGACAACCCTGTCAGGTAGGTACTTGTTCATCACTGTATCCACTTTGCAGATGAAGGAATGCACACACAGTTGTCACTTCCCAAATGTCTTCCTGCTGTTAAGTAGTATAGGAGATTATTCTGACTCAGGAAGACCACCCCTGAACCTATTCTCATGGCCACTGCTGCCACTTGCCTTCTCTCACTCTCTCCCTGCTGACAGTGGGTGACTTCTAATGTAGTATCTAGTGGGGCTTTAGAAAATGTCATGACCTCAGTATTTCAAGTGGAGTCACCTCACTCGTCTGCACTCATACTCCAGCAATGCCAGCTTGTGCCCACTCAGGCTGCTCATTACTCCTGTGATTTGTGGTGGCCCCTTAGTTAGCTGGGCTGGGGACAAGGCCAGCCTTGGAGCCCTTGCTGATTCCTGGGAGCTCTAATTCTGTGACTCTGAGTCCATTGCTGTCTGGCTGGGTCTGACCCCCTTGGCCATAGTCCCCAAAGTAATCCTATGGCAAACCTGTGGGTGAAGGAGCTGACACACCACATGCCTCCTCCAAGAACTTATTTTAAAACAGCTGCTGTTGCAGATTTGAAATGAGTGACAAGCCAGGCATGATGTCACATGCCTATAATCCCAGCTACTTGGGAGGCTGAGGCGGGAAGATTGGGAATTCAAGCCCAGCCTGGGCAAAATAGCGAAACCCTGTCTCCAAAAGTAAAAATAAAATGTATATTCAATGGATGATTTGGATAAAGAATGAATGACATCAAACTATCTCTTGAGAAGTGAGAAAGTGAGGTTGGTATTTTCTAGCTGTGAAACAACATAGTTTATTTTCCCTGAAAGTCAGAGCAAACCTCTGTATTCATAACTGTCTAGATACATAACAGAATGAAAGATTCTCCCGTGGGGCAATTCAGAACATAAAAGGATTCTAGACAGTGCAGATTCTTGGTAGCATACACAGCTGTGACAATATTTGGAAGCACTCAGTAATAACAATATTAATAATAATAAAATAACAATGGGAAAACCACAGCTTTTGTTAGCATTTCCTGTTTACCAGGCCTGAAAGCCTGCCAGGAACATTAACCACATTATCTATTAAAACTATTCATCGACCCTATGAAAGAGTAAAATAGAGCCAGTTTACATATGAAGAACCTGAAAGTATAAGGTTTTTTGGGGGGGTGCTGCCTAATTTATGTTTTAGTTAGGGTACTTCTTGCCAATCACCTGTCTGTGAGTTACTGACCTGGCAAATTCCAGGCTTTTATTTTTAGTCAAACAGACTTAAAACTTTGGCTTTAAACTAGTAATAATTGATGTACTTTCTAACAAAGGCTGCAAAGATATTAAAACTTTGGAAAAAGTCATCTGGCAAAAAGTATTGATCCAATACCATAAAGCTTTTGCTATAATATCTTTTGTATTCCATGTTCACTAAAGGAAAAAATGGTGAATGGGCGTGGTGGCTCAAGCCTGTAATCCCAGCACTTTGGGAGGCCGAGGCAAGAGGATTGCCTGAGCGCCGGAGTTCGAGACCAGCTTGGACAACTTGGAGAGACCTCGTCTCTACAAAAAAGTTAGCCAGGCATGGTGACATGTGTCTGTAGTTCCAGCTGCTTGGAAGGCTGAGGTGGAAGGATTGCCTGAGCCCCAGCAGGTTGAGGCTGTGGTGGCCATGAGCGTGCCACTGTACTCCAGCCTGGGCAATGGAGTGAGACTTCAACTAAAAGAAAATGAAAAGAAAAGAAAAGGCTACAGAATTCTGTGGTAGACAGGATGTGGCTCTGACTTTGGTTAGTTAATTTTGTTTGGAAACTTGGCTCATAAAAATATTAACACGTGTAGCTATGGGATTTTGTGAAGATCTTGTTTTTTGTTTGTTTGTTTTTGTTTTTTGTGTTTGTTTGTTTTAACTCTTTCCCTGAGGTGACAGTGGAATAGAGTAGAAAGATTGGGAGCAGGGTGTACATATAAAACAGGGACTCTTTTTTTTTTTTTAAAGCTTTAAAAAAAAGCTTTATTGAACTTTAACTTACATTTCTTGTAATTCACTCATTAGAAGTTTTCAATTCAGTACATATTGACATATTCATATAGTTGTGCGATCATTACCAAAGTTTCATTTTAGAACATTTTTGTCACCTCCAAAAAACACCCAGTACCCATTAGCAGTCACTCTTCTTTCTTCCTCCATATCACATTGTTAGGTAAGCATTAATCTACTTTTTATCACTGTAAGTTTGCATATTTTGAACATTTTATTTAATTAGACGAATACAAAATGCACTCTTTGTGCGTGTGTGTGCTGGCTTTTTTATATAGTAGAATATTTACAAGGTTATATTTTCACCCATATTGTAGCATGTGTCAGTACTTTATTCTTTTTATTGGTCAATAACATGACACTGTTAGATATACCATATTGTATTTACCCATTCATCAGTTATTGGACATTTGAATTGTTTCTACTTTTTTGACCATTATTAATAATGCTAGAATGATCAACTAATTTTGGGGGGGAGGAGTTTGTGAAGAATGGCACTAATTCTTTTTAAAATAATTGGTAAATATTATAGAATTTTGCCATCTTGTCAAAGTTATCTACTAGGTTGCCATTCCTTTTGAAAAAAATTATAGGTATGTAGGGTACAAGTCAGTATTAGTTACACAAGCAGGCCTCATGAAGGTGAAGTTTGGACGTCCAACTGGCCTTCACTTCCCCTGGTGTAGGACACAGTACCCTTTGTCATGCTATGTACTCTCTCCTTCCCTCCCTCCCCTGACAGTGTCCATCAACTGCTGATCCCTCCCTTGTGCTATTGTGATTAATGTTCAGGTCCATGGAACCAAACCCTCAGAAGTCGACTGGATGAAGAAAATGTGAACCATACGCTTTTTAACAGTATTTTTTTATGGTCCTTTTAATTTTTGTCAGGTAAATCATGGTTTCTCCTATTTCATTCTTAATATTTGCAAGCAAGGTATTTTTTTTTAAACAGGTATAGCTAAAGGTTTGTCAGCTTTGTTCATCTTTTACGGGACAACCATTTTGTTTTGTTGACTTTCTCTATCATTTTTCCCTGTTTTATTTTTCTTTAATTTCTACTTTGATGTTTGTTATATTTTCTTCTGCCTACTTTTCTTTTTTTCTTTTATTATTATTTTTTTATTGTGAAGTTGTGGGGTACAGTTAAGGGTTAGGTATACAATTGTGTTTCATTCAGGCACCCTGTTGATATAGGATGTAAAACAGGGATTCTTAAATGGGAATGTCAGAAACCAAAGGAGCTACATGGATATAGTCAGAGAAAGTGCATTCACAGTTACTATTGCTTGGAAGGATTTTGAAATTCCAGATATGGGGGGGGGCAAAAAACCCTGGAATTTATTTGTAAAAAATTATATATTTATTCTTACATGTTTAAACTTCAGTCCTCGTCAAAGTACTCTCCATTTGATGTAATACACCTATCGAGATGCTTTTTCCACTGCTCAAAACAGTTTTGAACTCATCCATTTTGATGCTTTTTAGTGCTTCTGCCATTTTTTGTTTCACCTCTTCCACATTGGCAAAATGTTCCCTTTGAGAACTTTTCTCATCAGGGGAGATAACCTAAAGACACTCAGGTTGAGATTGAGTGAATAGGAAGGGTAGGGCACAGGGGTCATGCCAATTTGGGGTCAGAAACTGCTGAACACTCAGCACAATGTGGGCAGGTGCATTATCATGGTGGAAGAACCAGTTAATGTTTGCCACAACTCGGATGTTTCTTCTACAAATCCTGATTCAACCTTCTCAAAACTTCCAGATAAAAACTTTGGTTGACTTATTAATCTAGAGGAACAAATTCCAAGTATACAGCTAGGGACACCTGCCCTCCAAAAATATAATTCTGGGTTTTTTTGGTACGCTTCATAGTCTTAAAGGAGGATATGAGCTGTTCTGTGCTTACACAAAGAGGTATAAGTTTAAAAGTTAATAAACTCTAATGACTTCCCAGTTCAAGTGTGTGATGTGTGATTTATATGCTGTAATTATATGCATTCATGTAGAACAGAATGTCCCCATATTTTAAAAAATTGCATTAAGATTATAGAATTAGGGGATAATGCTTTATTTTTAAATTCTGTCTTTAATATAGTGGTAGTAGAACAAGATCAAACACAGGTACAATCAAGCCATTTCTTTCCTTTTGTCTTTACTTCTGAGATATTTATGTCTTCATATTACCAGAGATTGGTGGCCATAGGAGAGGAGCTTGTCTCAGTTCATGGTCCCTCACTGAGGTCAGCACTTAAATTTTCCAGTGTTCCACTTAGAAAGAACAGTGTTGATGTATACTAGGGGGATACCCCTCCCCCAAGTAGAATTACCTTTTTGGAGGGCAGGCCCTTTGTAGCACACTTGGAATTTGTTCCTCCAGATCAAATAGTCAACCAAAATTTTGTTTTGTTTCGTTGTTTTTTTTTTAGTTGAAATCTCATACCATCATCCAGGTTGGAGTGCAGTGGTATGCTCATGGCCACCCCAGCATCTACCTGCTGGGCTCCAGCAATCCTTCTGCCTCAGCCCTCCAAGTAACTGAAACCACAGGTGCGCACTACCATGCCTGGCTAATTTTTTTATTTATTGTAGAGACAAGGTCTTACCATGTTGCCCAGGCTGGTCTCGAAACCACAGGCTCAGGCATTCCTCTTGCCTCGGCCTCCCAAAGTGCTGGGATTACAGGCTCGAGCCACCATACCTGACCAACTGAAGATTTTATCTGAAAATGTTGAGAAAGTTGCATCACGATTTTCAGAAGAAACGTCTTGAGATGTATCAAACGGGTAGCTGGTTCTTCCATACAACGCACCTGCCCATACCACGCTGAGTGTTCAGCAGTTTTTGACTCCAAACAGCATGACCCCCATCCCCCACCCTCCCTATTCTCCTGATCTTGCCCTGAGTGACTTCTTTTTGTTTCCTCGGATGAAAAAAGTCCTCAACGGGAAACATTTTGCTGATGTGGAAAAGGTGAAACAAAAAATAGCAAAAGTACTAGAAGGCATCAAAATGGACAAGTTCAAAAACTGTTTTAAGTGGTAGAAAAAGGGTCTCAATAGGTGTAGTGCATCAAACGGAGAGTACTTTGAAGGTGACTGAAGTTTAAACATTAAGAATAAATACACAGCCAGGCTTGGTGGCTCAGCCTGTAATTCCGCGCCTTTGGGAGGCTGAGGTAAGTGAATTGCCTGAGCCCGCGGGTTTGAGACCCGCCTGGGCAGCGAGACCTCATCTCTACAATAAATCAAAAAATCAGCTGGGCGTGATAGCGCATGCCTATAATTCCAGCTACTTGGAAGGTTGAGGCGGAAGGATCGCTGGAGCCCAGCAGGTCGAGGCTGCGGTGGCCGGGAGTGGCCACTGCACTCCAGCCTGGGCGACAGAGTGAGACTCCAACTCAAACAAAACAAAACAAACAACAAAAAAAAATAAATACACAATTTTTAATAAATAAATCCCATTTTGGGGTCCCCCCATATCTTTAAGGTAACTCAACCTGAAAAACCATCTGATCTATAGTGAGAATTGGGGGTATACTGGGGAAGAAGATAGGCATCAAAGTTTGGAGAGGACTGTGCTGCCTATAGATTTTCTTCTAATTATACTCAGCAGGAAAAAATACACTTAAAAAAATTTGCTCACAACTCTGTTTTAACACAGAGGTTTCTACAGGTTGGTTTCACTAGCGAAAGTTATTTAGTTAAGCTCTGTGAATTATTTCCCCACTTGTATTAAAGGGAAAGAACACTTGCAGTTAATACATCGACCATCATTTGTCTTGAGTTTTACTGAAATATATCTTTTTCTGTGATACAGAATTTTGTCACCAAACTTTTTTTTTTTTTTTGAGTTGGAGTCTCATTCTGTCACCCAGACTGGAGTGCAGTGGCCGCTCCCGCCCACCACAGCCTTGACCTGCTGGGCTCCGGCGATCCTTCCTCCTCAGCCTTCCAAGTAGCCGGAATTACAGGCATGCGCTACCACGCCCAGCTGATTTTTTTTTTTTTATTTATTGTAGAGATGAGGTCTCGCCTGTCCAGGCGAGTCTCAAACCCGCGGGCTCAGGTAATCCACTCACCTCAGCCTCCCAAAGGCGCGGGATTACAGGCTGAGCCACCAAGCCCGGCTACCAAATTTTATTTTTAACATTATTTCTGTCTTGGTCCTTATGGACTGTGGAACTTGGGACAACACTTAATTTTCTCTGAGCCTGCATCCTCATCTTGCAATGGCATGTTGATTATGTGGGCCTCATAGGGTTATTTTGAGCAGCAAATTGAATTTTATGAATGAAAATACTTTATGAACTGTAAAGTACCTTGTACATGTTAGAGGCCATTTTAGTTTTACTTGTTGCATAAAATCCAACAGCCATTTTCTTTCTCCTGCTGTCTCTAATGATGATGTAATAACATTTTTTACACTCATTTTTTTCTGCTTGTGTTTTGAGGTCCTCCCTCCCAACACACCCCAGTCAAGGAAAAAATCGCGTCCCCTCCTGTCAGTCCTAACCCCTCAGTGGACAGTCACTCTTATGATTTTTATCATCATTCATTAGTTCAAACATTTGCATTTTAACATGACTTAAGATTTAACAGACATCATTATTACAATTTCAAATTCGCTTGCTTTTTAACTTACTATATTATTTACCTGATAAAAATTATTTTTATTAATGACCTTTGTCCTCAGGCTTTTTCTACTCCTTAGATGAATGCTTGAACAGATCGTGACACAGTGTGACACCTCTCCCTATATTGTATTGCCTAGGCTGACCCATTTCCCCTCTGCCAGCCAAGCCCTCGTCTTTGCGTGGGAAGAGTCCCTACTGTGGTAGTGGTAGCTACTTGCTGCGCCCACAAGTCAGAAGGCAGCTAGTATTTAAGGAGATGTGATGAGAGGCTTAGTGCAGGCAGAAGGTTGTCCAAAGGATCCTGCCAATGCCATTGGGTCATTTACGAGAGACCTACTTTAAATGACCCATAGAGTTTAGTGACATCAGCAACAAGCCAATTCCTTCAGTATAGTGTCTTCGTTTATTTGAGATCACTTGGCATGGAACCTTGTGTGCTCAAGGGCCTGAGCCATGATTTGGGCAGGAGCTGAGGGAGAGGTCTGGCTTCCTGGGACTTGTCTGCTGTACTTTCCCCTAAAGTCCCCTTGGTTGGGCAGCCAGGGCTTCCACTAGCTTACTGGTACAGGCTGCTTCTGGCTACCTGAGTCAGGTTTCCCCAGGGCTCTTTCTGGACAAAGGGTTGTTCTGGTAATAAGTCTATCACCAGAATTTTATGGTGCTGCAGAGACTGCAGTGTTTAAAGTCAGGCTGAACACATATGCTGCTTCACAGTCCCTATTTTTTATTCCAGGAAGGAAAAAAATGGCCGAGTCTCTCACTGAAAGGCATGTTCATCAGTAGATTGCCCTGCTCATGACTTTTTTCTGAACATCTGTTCTCCTAGCATTTGCTGATAAGATGGGGCATTAGGACATGGCCCTGCCCTTATCACAGCCAATGGCTTCCGTGAGGTCACCAGACATAAGATGGGTGCCTCAGATTCTCTTTTCCATTAATTTGAAATTAGTATTCAAGACTGCTCATCAGTCTCTGTTGGATATTTAAATTGGGAGATCTTTTGTCCTGTGCAGAGAGATAGCCGTAGGGATAGAGGAGAATGTAGCAGATGTGTAAGAGAGGCGCATCCCCTAAGCTCTTGCTGTAGGTGAGGGAAAGGGTTGTTTCCCTGGCTTCTGTCCCTGGAGTTTTCAGCTGCTTGTGCTTTCCCACAAGACACCCGTGGCCCTCGGGAAGCCCCTTTACTCATAGTGGCTTATATGATTTCTCTTTCCTGTAGCCACAAGATCTGCGATTAAGATACTTTGTGATTGAACAATGTGAGGCAACATAGCTGGGAGAATGGTTTAGCAAAAATAACATCCATGGAAATAATAGACACTGGGGACACTTAAAAGGGGGGAAGCAGTGAGGGGGGTTAGGCTCAGAAATTACTTATGGGTATACTGTTCAGTATCTGGGAAACGGGTCACCTGAAGCCCAGTCCTCACCACTATGCAATATGTACATGTGACAAATATGTACTCCATGAATCTAAAAATAATATTAAAAAATACCCATTGATCTCAGAGATCAGAATATAGCCATGGTGCCTGCTGGCCCATCCTGCCTGCAAGCCAGTACCGTCTGTGGTCATTGTCACTTAACAGCATGTGCCAGGGCTTCAGACGGCTCTTGGCTTTGCATGAGGACATATGGTAAGATCCAGTGGCTTCCTGTACCCAAGAAAGCATGTCCTTGGCCATTAACTTGTGAGGCGCACGGATAGGACTCAGCTGTTTTGCCCTTTCCATGCTACTTTAAAGAGTGACCAGTGGGCCAATCACTTTCAATTGACACTGTCAGAGGAGATTTCTGCTTCTTATTTTAGAAGTCTAGCTTTCCAAAATAAATTGCTGATGGTGATTTTGGGGGAAGGAGGAGGCTTACATCAGTGGCCTCTGAGTTGGGGG
This sequence comes from Cephalopachus bancanus, assembly GCA_027257055.1. Classification (NCBI taxonomy): domain Eukaryota; kingdom Metazoa; phylum Chordata; class Mammalia; order Primates; family Tarsiidae; genus Cephalopachus; species Cephalopachus bancanus. Next base: position 656,464 of record JAPVLO010000544.1, on the reverse strand, counting down.
CCTGATTCCTAAGTTGTACTTTTTTGGACTTCTCATTTGTTGAAGACCACAATAGTCATATTTGTTTCTAAGCACACCATTGGAAGGAGTGTGGCGGCTTTTAATGCTGGCACCACACTTGAGTATTGCATCTCTCTAGCTTTTTTTACTTGACAGGCTCCTTGCCCACCCCTTCTATTCCATGCTCCCTTAGCCACCTCAGAGACCTATTGATATGTCCTCGATGAGAGCTGTTTGTGATCAGAGTGCTGTTTCTGATCATGTTTCATTATCAAAAGTGAACACTAGATGCCATAGGATGGAGATTGTGTGTGTGTGTGTGTGTGTTAATAACAGTCCTGTGAGAGACTCATCTGACTGAGGATGTAGATGAGGTGTTCATGAAGTCTTAGAATGCAGAGTAAAAATGTCACTTTTGGGAGATGCATAGAAAATTTTAAGCATATTCAGAGGAGGATGAAATGATTGTCTGAGTGTCAGGAAAGGCATCTTGGTGGAAAGAACTTTTTTTGTGTCTTGAAGGGCAAGTAAAACCTGGTTGGACAGCAATGGGGCAGGAGGACCGAGCAAGTATAGCCAGCATGCACCCTTCAGGTGCAAGTTCAATGGCTGTATTACCTCAGGGTCAGAAGTGGAGTTATATTTGCCCCCATAGCCATCTAAGGAGCTATGTGATTTTTTATAGGAGTAGATCTCTGGGACAATATACTGGTATTAGACATTTTCTAGTTCTAGTTTATTCAGGTTTATGATAAAATCCCTGTTTATGTGAAAAGTACGAAGGGTGCAAGTATAGCTTTTGTAAGTTTGTCTTTAACCAGCTTCACTGATTCTTAAAGTCAACCAGGTTTCTGACTCTTGCTGAGAAACGGTAGAGTGTATTTCCCTAGGGAAACTAGAAGTATTAAAATAATAAAGCAAAAACATTCCTTCAACTGCCATATCCCCTTTTAATGAACATAGTTTGTTTTAGTTGCAATCTCATTACATTGAGCAGGTCTTTCTCTTATTCTTCATGCAGAAAAACTGGCCTATCACTTTCCTTTTGTAGATCAAAGAAAATGAAACATGGAGTCTGGGAAAATGGTTTCTCTAACTCCTATGCTGCTAAAACTCCTATTCATCCATGTATGAAAATTCAGGGACATAATTGGCTAGTTAAATCACAAGGCTTCTGGGACAATAGTCAGGACGAGAACAGCTTTTGAGAAACAGCGCAAGTCAGCCTTTCCTGCTGGCTTCCCATCCATAGGACTTCTGTCCTGTGGTCGCCTCCGGAGACTCTGTGGGGATGCCCAGAAAGCTGTTTACCTTCTGTTGTAACACCTTCCAAGGCAACCCACTTCATTTTGGGCAATGCCTATTATTAGAAAACTCTTCCTTGTAATGAGCCAAAATTCAGTTTCCCTACAATTTTTCCTAATACTGGCTCAAATTTAGATTTTTGAGGACTGGCCTAGAAACACAGCCACTGTGTATAACATTGTTTTGTTTTGTTTTGTTTTTTTAAAGAAAATGCACTTTGAGTTTCAAACAAGTATTTTATAAATAATCTTCTGGAACACAGCCCAGTTCATAAAATGGAGCATGCCCAGTAAGGGGTATGGAAGGCATGACCCAGCAAAGGAGAAGGGAAAAGGTCAGTGCCCACAGTCTGTAGAGTCCATCTCTTCCTCTGCCTTTTCCCATGTTTCCTGGCTATTGACATCTAGAAACTGCCCAAGAAACCTCACTGTGGAAATTGGTTCAGGGTATTGTTTTCATAATAACTCGTTTTAGGAAGCCCTTGGGCAGTGTATAGAAAACTGGGCTTCTCTTTACAGCACTCACCTATCTAGAGGACAGGGTCTATAACTAGGCAATATTGGACAAAGAAACTCAGTCCTAGACACTGTCAGCTCTTGCTTACACTGCCACAGGAGGCAGAGTATTGTAACAGCCAGGACAACTGCCTTCAAGTTGGACAGAGAAGGATTCATCTCTGGGCTGTACCACTTATTAATTGTGTGACTTTGAGCAAGTTGCTGAAAGTTAGCGACTGAAAGCCTCAAGTTTTCATCTGCAAAACAGAGATTAAGAATAAATGTGATAAAGTGCATAAGGAGCGCAGTCTGCTCAATAAACATCATTTATTGCATGCACGTATACAGTTAACTGTGTTTCCGGACTGTGCCCTTCATTCGTGAACGGCCAATCAGATCCCCCTCTGAGACTGTGGGGGAGCAGATGCGATGCCACTGCCTCAGCAGGTGACTCAGCCCGCTGCTTTTGGTCAGAGCTACTTTGAAAGTCAGATGAGTCCACAGCTTCAAAATGGGTTCTCGTCACATATGTTGCAGCTGTGGCCTCTTGTATTTCTTCTCAGGGCCCAAACCAGAGTATTTCAGTTTCTAAAACTTTTTTCAAGAATGTGTTTGGTAGAAAAACAATACTGAAGACACGACAGTTTTCTGTTTGTATGCCAAACCTTCTTGATTCTTCAGACCGGCCCTCCTGTGCTTGTGATGTTGAACATTTCTGGTTCATCTCAACCTATTTATTCCCTATTTATTCCCCATCCTGGCTTTTAAAGTATCAAACTGTAACTTGAAGTGGGGTATGCTTTCATTTCTGTAGATCTGCCTACTTGAAAGGGGGGACATAATGGATAGCATTGTTAAATAAATGAGTGATTGGCTGTGCCTGCAGATTTTATTTTTTTAATTGTGGCAGCCAAATTCTCAGGGTTGTTTCAAGGACAAATTAATGCCAGAATGAATGACGTTGACTCGTGAGCTCTTCTTGTAGAAGTTAGGAATAGAGGGTTGGGGAGAAAGAATATTCTGCTGACAGGCTAATGAGGACATTAAGGGAAGACAGTGGTTGAAGGCTAGGGTTTTGAGTACTTGCTCTTCCACTTAGTGATGATGACCTCGGGCAAGTTTCAAAGGGTTATTAGGAGGACTGAGCCAGATAAAGCACTAAAGCACTTAGCATAGTGCTGAGTATATAGTAAGCCCCTTGGTTGTACGTTTTTTGAAAGAGAGAGAGAAATCTTACTGGTGTAAATACCATTCATTCTCTTGGCTTCTAGCCATCAGTTACAGATCTCATGGAGATGTAGGATGTTAGAGCTTCGAATTACTTTTCCATTAGTAGTGATGGATTAGAAGGAACCATTCCCATGCTTTCTAATTTAGTCCCCCTTGTGGCCAAAAGCAGACACATGTGACTATGCATATGAAGTGGTGTGTTGGATTAAAAGTGAACTGGCCAAAGAACAGGTTTTTTTCCGATTGTAGCTGCCTGGGCCTTACAGGAGTCAAGTTCATTATTTGGCCTTGTCAGTGCAGTGCCAGTGATGATAGACTTCATGGCCTTTGAAGCTCATACTTACCCACCTGCCTATCATCTTAGATTCAGTCAGTTAGTGAATATTTACTGAACACCTAGTATGAGCAGGCATTTGTCTTGGCCCTGAGGATATGCTAATGAATAAGGCAAAATCCTGCCCTCATAGAGTATACATTCATTTGGAGACATAGACCTAGAAAATAAGGTAAATCATGTACAAAGGTGATAAGTACAATGGAGAAAACTAAAGCAGGAGCCTTGCTGGAGAGCAGAATTCTGGTTTTAGATAGCATCTTCAGGGAAGAGCTCATGGAGAAGCAGAGACTTGAAGAAATGAGAAATCTCAGAAGTTTAGAGAGCAGAGCAAGTGCAAAGTTCCCAAGGCAGGAGCGTGCCAGTAGTATCTGAGGGCCAGCAAAGAGGCCTGTGAGGCTGGAGCAGAGTGAACAAGGAAAGAGGCACTGGAGGCCACATCAGAGGAACCAACAAGGACTGCAAGTCATCTTGCAGGCCATGGTGAGAGCATTGGCTTTCACTCTGAGAGACAGAACATTGTCAATGAGTATTGAGCAAAGGACTGATATGATTGGACTTAGGTTTCAACAGGATCACTCTGACTGCTTTGATGAGAATAGGGCATAGGGGCAAGGGTGGAGGCAGGGAGAGATGGGAGCCTGGCTCAGAGTGGCAGTGGTAGAGATGGTGAAGTGTCCTCTTTGTGGTTTTCTGAAATGAATGACCGTTTTTGTTTGTTTTTTTGTTTTTGCCAAGAACATATAACCTTAAAGTTAAAATTGTTTTCATAATAATCTGTCAACATTAGACATCTGAATTTTCCCTGTACACTGTATTTGGTGGCAATATCAGAAGGAAAGTTAATTAAATCACTAGTAGAAGTGTTTTGGTTTTTAATTTATCTGGTTTTTTTTTTCTTAAATCACATCAGAAGAAAGGATCACCAAGAGGAGAACCCCACCTCATTCTTTATATGAGAATCTTGTTCTTGAATATTGCATACATACTTTCTTTCCCAGGTTTTTCCTAATTCAATAGTAGGTGCTCTTCTGACACTGTCTTATTGGCTCCAGTTGCACCTGAAAGTAGGCATGAATTTCCAAACCACCCCATCTCATCACACCCCGATGACACAGCCATGCTGCGTAGGAATTTAGCGACTCCAGAGTTCTAGCTTCTTCCTGTGTATAAAGTATTTATTAGAACCATTGTTTTGATTTTGGTATTTTGAAAATGATAACTTTATATAGAAATTATGTAAAGAAGATTGTCTTTATTATTGTTATTGTTTTATTTTTAAAGATGTGGGTAAGATTGTCTTTTTTGAAAATAATGGAACTCCAGGAAAGTCAGATCTGTTCAACAACATAATCATGAGAGAAATGTGTGCCACTCTGTTACAGACTTTTAGGTTAACATTTACAAAATAATTGTTAGGATTTAGTTTATCCGGATTCATTCTCATCCAATAATTCACAAGGATACAGCCACTGTAAGGAAGTTAAATTTGAGGAAGAGCTTGTCACTAAGATCCATTCTGTATTTATTGAGTACCTACTGTGTGCTTTCAAATAAAAAATTGGGAATCATCGTCAGACAAGCAGTGATTCTGCATAAGTGGATATTAGGACAGAATATTTGAAAATGTTCTCTTGGAAAATCAAGCACATGGGTATGACTGAGGCTTTGATGGATACAAAGGAGGGAGGTACTTCATTCCCTCCCATATGACTTCTGAAATCTTGAAATATACACAATTAACAATACAAGGCAGGATAAATGTGTTGTCAACAGAAACGTCCTGTCAACACACATTAAGATAGTTGTCGCTCTTATTATAAGCTTTTTCTGGCATGATTTTTTAAAAAGTATCTTATTAGTGTGGAATTTGATCTGTCTTTTCACAGTGCTGGTTACCTGAAGAATGAAAGCAAAGGACGTGATTTCTCCCCACACTTCCTCCAATGGTGGTTGACTATCTACTAATGATGCAGACATTGTTAGTGCTTTTGGCACACACATGGCCTCTCTGTGTGTTGAACTGTGCCAGTGGATTCTAAATACAAGTGAGATAAACTTGGGGGTTTTATGGAGGTGGTGGGATATAGAGGGGATCTCCCAAACATTAAGCTTCTGTCGCTTTAGCCACTACAGCTGGTCCTGATTTCTAAGTATATAAATCTCCTGGTAAGTGGCTTTGCTGGCCCCAATTCCTAATAGCCATTTACCTGTGTGACATCTATTTATATATCTGGGTCATCATGAAACCAGAGGTGTGAACTACATTCACACAGTCTTAACATCTAGTTTAGACGCTTCTTCCTTTCACATGCTCTTGAACACTTGAAGATGGAGTAATACTTCCTATTAGTGTAGGACTAAAACGTAAGTCCTGTTTTAAACATTTTCAAGGAGAACTCAACAATACTTATGAAGAAAAAGTAATGCTAAGAAGCTCAGAATAAGATACCCTAAACATTCCTCCATGATATCATGGAATGGTTTTCAACGCACTGATACATGTGGAGTTAAATTCTTTATTTTTTTCTCTTCTGGGCCTTTCTTTGAGGATTTATTTTTTAAGGGGGAGGAGACCTAAAGTCCAGAAGCTTTTAAGGCTTTTAGGATAATATAAAGGAAATGAGAAACCAATTCAGGGCTGTCCATTCTTTCTCATTTCCCAGTGGGAAATACAGAGTCCCTAATAACATGTCTGGAAATTTTCTGTGACCCTATTGTGGAATCACAGAATTAAGTATAAGGTAGAAATACTTAGGCATCATTCAAAGAGGTTTGGTTATTCAAGTAGTAAAAGGCTCTCTTAATAAAGTGGTATTTACTATGATTTTAGCAGCTATATAGCCCTGATTTTCTGTCATAGGCCAATTACAAAGATCTCTACCTTGTTCAGACTCTGCTTTTAATTCAGAAAATACTGTTACCATATGGAGCAATTGTCACCACTTCACCCCTCTATGACATTAGAGAGTATTAACTCTCTAGCCAGCTACCTCCTTGAGCCACCCTCCAGCTATACTCCTCCAGGCTGAGTACAGAGCCCAGCTAGCATAGCCCCTTGATGAATGCTGTTGGCCAGTGTATTCAGTATTCTTTTCAGAATCTTAGCCCCTCTGAAGACCACTGGGCAATTCAAATAACTCTAGCATTGGAAGCGGCCCCGTAGATGTCAATGGGGCCAGTTCTGTCTCTTTATAGATGATGAACTAAAGCACAGATATGCAACACGAGTTGTACAAGCTGGTGGTTGCAACTTAAAGAGAGCTCAGAGAAGAAGGTATTTTTTACTGGATAGCACATCTGGAGCCATTTCCTATGAAATGATCAGTTGATTAACTATAAACGTGAAGAACCTGTGATGAACCCACACCCAGAGCTGGAATTTCTGATTTTTCATAATGCTGTTCAAAGCCGTCTTCATATTTTCCAAAGCATCTGTGATCTATTAGACAATCTGAATTTCAGACTCTGGAAGCTATAGTTTGTGACAAATTGCTCTAGGCTCATGATTTAGCTCCTGAAACTTGAAATCTATGAATTGGCTGGAGGATGTAATAATATTGAAATGCAAAATATAATCTCAGTGGGCTCTACTGGGTGCTTAAGTAAAGAGTGCCATGTCTGCCCATTAGCATACCTGGAGTCAATGAACTGTGCTAGCTTTTTGTTTCCCATAGGTCTTTAAAAGGAGGAAAAAGGTATTTTTCTTCCATGTATCCTACTCCTATTGGCAGCTACCTTCATAGACTTGTCCACTCTGTTCTGTGTCTTCTCACTGTTTCCTGTCTTCCAGCATTGCCCTCCCATGTGCTAGTGGTAGTCTTGCTTGAGACTTAGTCTTTGGCCTTCCCATCATCCTCTGCTTCTGCTTCCTGAGACTCATTGTTCCTTCATGACCTTATCCCTCACCTGCAGCTCTGACTCACTCCTGAACTCCAGCCCCACATGTACAACTGCCTTCTGAACATGTTACCTGTGTGGCCTTTGGTCACCCCATACCCAGCAGAAAATGGCCTGGACCAGATGGTTTCTGGATTTTCTACTGGTTCTCAGATTCAGTTTTAACAAAACCAGCATTTAAGATGACCTCATTTATCTCCATTTTCTCAACTTCCCTACCCCTTTTTCATGATACCTCTAACCCCTTAGCCATGTAACATGTGTTCTCTTTCACACAGACACATGCGCACACACACACATACACAAAGACACAAAAATGAAGCAAAAGGGTTAAATTGTCCAGAATACTTACCTAGAAAGAGACAGCTCAAATCATATATCTTATTTCCATTAAGATATCAGTGGTATCTTCATATAAAAATAAAGCTTTTGTTATGCTAATGAGCTTATGAATTTTTGGATGTCGGTGTAAAACTACAAATGCATACCCTGCTGGACATCCTTCCTTCCTTCTTACCCAGGAGCCTCTTGCCACCTTGTAGAGCTGACAGAACAGTAGGCTTCAGGTTCAGAAATGAGCCAACATTCCTACCCCTGCTGCTGATGGCTTGTCAGTCACAGAGAGAACCTTATAAGCTTTCTTTTGTTTATTTGCCTAAAGGCACATCTATAAATATATTTCAGAATGAATAAGCATGTCAAGTTTGACATTCAGATTTGTTATACCAGAATGTCAGAACTGGGGGGAAGCACTGGAAATTGGGTTTCTCTGCCTCCTGATCTCACTGAAGAGGAAACTGAGACCAAAAAGGTTAGGTGATCTGCCCAAAGTCATACAGCTAATTAGTGACAAAACTAAAACTGAAGCTTTCGTCTTCTAACCTCCAGGCCAGAGATCTAACATTAAAAAAAAACAAAACATTTTTTTAGAGATGGGGGCTTGCTTTGTTGCCCAGGCTGGATTCAAACTCCTGAGCTCAAGCAATCCTCCCATCTCAGCCTCCCAAGTAGCTGGGATGACAGGTGTACACCCCCACATCCGGCTAACATTTTAAAAATATATTGGGTCCCTTCTTGCTACTCATCTGGAGTGGTAAAAATGAAAAATCCCCAATAAATTCTAATTCTTACTCTGATTTATTTTATTTATTTATTTATTTATTTATGAGATAAAATCTTGCTTTGTCACCCAGGCTAGAGTGCAGTGGCATGAACATGGCTTACTACAGCCTGGAACTTTTAGGCTTAAGGGATTCTCTCACCTCCGTCTTCTGAGTAGCTGGGACCACAGGCATGCACCACTGTGCCTGGCTAATTTTTTTATGTTTTGTAGAGATGGGGTTTTACTGTGTTGCCCAGGCTGGTCACAAGCTCCTGGCCTCCTAAAGTGCTGGGATTACAGGCATGAGCCACTGTGCCTGGCCCTTAATCTATTTTAAAACACTAATTATTCACACAAGTAATTCATAATAAAATCTTAACTTGTAAATATATTGTGTTCACACTGTTACTTCTTAAAGTTTAAAGAGAAGACCATGAGATTATGGGAGCTGCTGGTTTCTTTGCTCTTCTGGTTGCTTTCTCCACCTCTGCAAAATCAGGTCCCCACATTATGCAAAGATTCACCCTTTCCTCCATTGCCTCAGTTCATGTACTCATATAAGAATCAACTGAAAGAGTAGTTTATTGGCTACTTTTCTTCTTAAAACCTAATATCTGGAAAACCTTTAATTGTTGATGTATATGAAGTTTCTGTTATGCATTTTTCTGAGTTATAGAATTATCTGGAGTGGGGGAAGAATATTTCATAATACCTCTATGTGTAGTTGCCAGGAAGGAATTTGCCTGCAAACCTCTGGGCTGATTGAATTGTGGTTTCAACTAAAATGCAATCTAGCTGAGATTTCTGCCTATGATCTCATCTGTGTGCCTTTGAGTAGGTTTTTAGATGCCATGCTTTTTATCTCATATGGCTTCTTATGGGGTCTCTTTCAGATAGCTTGTACTTCTATGATTTCATTTTTGTTGTCTTTTTTATTTAATTGCATGAGAAAATAAATATGAATGTGTAGTGTATTAGAATAATGTGCATATGTTCATGTAGAAGGTGGGGCTGTAGTGAGGGGAAATAAGGATTTTACCCTCTCAGACCAAAACTAGTGCAGAATGAGAGCAGCTGCAGCAGTTTCATCAGAAGGTCTGTGGTCTGCGTGCATTTTACTTGGGCTCAAGTAAAATGCCCCTGGACACATGAGAAAGACAGAAGCCCCTGGCTCTATTCTGAGGAGCAAGACACTGCAAGGATAGCAAGGCAACATCCCAGCTTTAGCTGGGTTGACCTGGCAAGAGAAAGGGGAATCATTAATGTCTGCCGCCTGCTCCCCTAATATCCATTTTAGGATTAAAATAAACCCCAGTAAGTTTCTTCCAGAGCATTTCAGACACCCTTTGACATATTGCCAAACCTAAGTTTTTTTTTTCCCCAGTGTAATTTTAAAGTAATATGTACTATCACACAAAAGCTTTTAAAGAGACAGGGTCTCACTAGTTTGCCTCGGTTTGTCTAGGTTTGTCTCAAACTCCTGAGGTCAATTCTCTTGCCTCAGCCTCCTGAGTAGAACTTTACTAGTTCTGATCTAACTTTTCTAATGCTGCAGTTATAGTTTGAGTCCACCTTGTCATCAAGCTTAAATTAATAATACCTAGTGGTTCTGCTACCCATAACTTTTGAGCTGTGGTGTAAACAGAAAAAAATGAGATGCTGGGAATGAGCAGGAGACTGAAAGAGCCTCAGTTTGGTTACTACTGAAGGAGAACTAGGCCTGCCTTCCTGGCTTGTGGTTAATTTGGGAGCATGTAAGGTGGTGATGGTTTTTCACCAGGCCACTCATGTGGTTTATCTATGGTATTTGAGCTGTCCTCAAACCACAGCATTGGCTACTTGCTGACCAGTTCTTCTGAGAAAGAGGCAAAGCTGCCATGAGAAAGGTAATGTGTGCTGAAGGAATCTTGAGGTCTCTGTGGAGCTCAAACACAAAATTGCCTTATTGGACTCTGAACTTACTCATTGTACCTTGATGCAAAAGAGAGATGTCAACAGACCTGTATGTGTTGATAGGAACCAAGAAAAAAATCATACATGATAGTGACTTTTTTATGTTTCTTATCCTTGGTAAGAAACAGTTTTATAGTAGAAAGAATGTGAGAAAGTACTACTTTGTTATATTGTTTTAGGGATCTTTAACTCTTTGCTTGCAGGTGTATTTTTCCCTTCGACTTTCTGGTTGTTTCTTCTAATATCCACCCCACGTCCATTGCCACTACCACCACCAAGTATGGTCTTACTCACCTAAGAGTGTGCTGCAGCCTCACCATTTGCTCCCTTATCTATTTAATAATTTCTTCTTTGTCCTTGACCTCGCTATTTCAGCAGATTAACGGCCTGCTCAATGGACCAGGTTGTCATTCTTACCATTTCTGATAGCTCTTCACAGAGGTTCAGAGGTCATATTGGATGGACAGCTAACATGAAACTTCTTTTCCTTTCCTAACTCTGCAAAATAACTGTTTATTCATTCAGCAGACATGTACTGAACATTGACTGTGTGGAACGTACACAGCTCCTGCCCTCAAGGGTCATCACAGTCCTGGATATACATGGGAGGGGGCTAGGGCAGAGCAGGACCATGACTGTAAACCTCAGAGTACATTTAAGGAAGCTGAGAGGAGTGGGTACAGTGTGTACCAATCAGAGGTTAGGATATAGAGTGATAGGAAAGATAGGAATTCTAGGTAAGCGTATCGTCATGAGCAAAGGTTGGGAACTATACAAAGAATAGCTCAATTTTCCTGTAACTCTATCAAATGCATACAGAGCAGTGAGGGAGATAAGGCTGAAGAGGTGGGCTATGAAGTGTGCATGAGGCCTTACATATGTGGCATTTAGGCTTCCAGACACAGAACTGGTCCATCAGGAGTGTGACGATAGCAACATTAGAGAAGGCCTTTCCTCTCTGAGTTAGTCTTAGATTCCTAGCATATGAGTGCTGGATGAAGCCTGTCTAACTCAATCTCAGAGGAACATGGGTCCCTTGGAGGGTGATTTTGTCACCCTCTAAGGGTCATCCAAGGTCAGGATGTTGGATGTTTTTTCTCTCGTGCAGTATGGCACCTTTTGTGTTTATGTGCACCCAGTGGAAAGCTTTCAGAGGCACCACTGATGTCTCCAAAAATAATCTTTTTTTTCCAAAAATGAGATATTTGTATAATTTACATTATATGACTATTTTAACAAATTACTATTGTGGGCTTTGTACTTTACACAAAGATAGGTTTCATATATAAAAAGCAATGGTTGCATTAGGATAAATTATATTTTGAAAGGAGATAAGGCAAAGTCTTGATACCGTTTGCCTTATTTGTGTTAACTTTGACATGCCAAATGTAGGAGTTGTTCTGATAGTAAATGAACTTTCACAGAAATGAAAGATAATCTCAAACTCCTTTCTTTTTCCTTTAAGTCAGAGTCTCACTCTATCACCCAGGCTGGAGTGCAGTGACACAGTCGTGATTCTCTGCAGCCTCAGCCACCTGGGCTCAGGCCATCCTTCTGCCTCAGCCTCTTGAGTAGCTGGAGCTACAGGCACATACCACCATGCCTAACTAATTTTTTGATTTTTTTTTTGTAGAGACGAGGTCTGACTATGTTGCCCAGGCTGTTCTCAAACTCCAGGGCTCAAGGAATCTTCCCGACTCAGCCTCTGAAAGTGCTAGGATTATAGGCGTGAGCCACCATGCCCAGACCAAACTCTGATATTTGATCAGTAGTCTATATTTCCACTTAAATCAATCACATTTCAATAATGACCAGCAATAGCTGTACACAGAATGAAGCTTCTCAATTAATATCTGAAGTATTACTGAATGCTTGGAAACAATCAAGTCATAAGTCTCAAGATGAGACATATATTCAGCCTAAACAATGACTAGCTTAACTGAATTTTTGTTTTTGTTCAGTACATTTATATTATGATATTTCTAGCTTTAGGCAGGTAATGCTAGAGTGAAAAGTATGGGAGAAGTTTCTCTTTGGTTCCATTTTAAATGACCTTAGAGTATTTACTCGATTTAGAAGTTTTGTAACTATTTGGAATTTGATAGGCTCTGTTTTATAAAATACAGGTTCTAAGACCCAGAGATATAAAATGTATTTTTTTGGTCAGTGAACAGTAAGCTTTTACTTTGTGCTTGGCACTGTGGTAGACGTTAATAAAAGATGGCTCAGGCACTGTTCTTTTCTACATAGTGTTTACTGCGTTCTTACCCCTAATGACTTGAGAGTTGATTCTTATGTTTTTATTTTAAGGAATAAAAAGCATATGTGGCACAAGAGGCTGTTCAAGGAAAGTATTTTTTTTTAGCAACCACCGGGTGTCAGCAGAGGACTTAGCATACTTGGCAATAGCTACATTCTTGGTTTTCTTAATTCACTAAGCCATCTCCATTGGAACATTTCACTTTAATTTTTTTTTATTTCAGTGACTTTCGGGGGTACAGGTAGTTTTGATCTGGACTTTGTGTACCCACCACCCCCACCTGTGTACATTGTCCCCCATAGCTGATTTATTTGTCCCTCCACCCCTCTCTCCTCTCCACTTGAACTTCTCGGTCTCCACTGGGCTACCTTTCCCCAAATATTAACGTCAAACACTTTCTCCTCAAGACTGCATCACAAGTGTTTATCTTTGCCTAATAAAAGGAACACTAGTTTCTCAATCTTTTCCTGACTTAAAACTTTTAATTGTCTTTCACAGTGATAGTTGTGCAAAGTAAACAGGCTGTCGGGGTCAGGAGTTAGGAGAGTATCACCAAACTCTTGTTATTTTTGCTGACCTCTGCCCCCAAAAAGGTGGAACTCACCCTTGCCTGATGTGGGGAAAGGTATAGGGTTTGTTCTTTTTCCTGTACAGAGAAACAACCTGATAATGGAACCTGATGGTTCTAAACTACAGAAAGTGTTTTCAGAGTATAAAGGAAAGAGGCCTAGATGTCTTCACTGGTTCAGCCATTTGGTTCATGTTATAGCATGCCTTTGGTGGTGGTCATTTACAGACATTAAGGGACAGTGCGTTGATAAGGGAAGTCTTGGCAAGGTAGATATTGATTCTTCCCAGTTTCTTGTCTTGCCTCCTCACTTGAGTGGGCAGTCTGGACAGGGGGCTGAGGCATTTGGTATGAGACTCTGGGCTCAAGGGAGGGGCAAAACAGGAGATGGGCTCTCTTGGACACCGGGTTTCTTTCAAGTCTTGTGCAGTGTCAGAAGTGGTAACAGAAGGTTGGCAGTTTGAATGAGTTATGAAGGTACTGGTGAGCTGAAGGACAGACAGACCAGCTGGGGAGATAAATAGAGACACAAAGCAACCTGGGTGGTTTCAGCAGCTACAGCTGCCAGGGCGTGTGGCCTGCAAGGGGTGGAGAGTTAGGCATATCATGAAGCCTTGCATCTTTTCCCCAAAGTAAAGGCCTGATTGATGCAGGGTTCTAGGGGATTTCCTACAGGAATTTACTTTTGACTGACCAGTGGGATTTGGCAAATTGTATCACAGCTAATTCCAGGAACTATTCTTCAGATTCTTCTGAATAGTTTTATATTGGATAAAATATATATCTATATAGCTACATCTATACACACACACTTTATTTTTATATTTTATATTGAATAAAGTATTCTAAATAAGACAGCACACCAATAGAGAGTCATAAATATTTGGAATTTTTGCGGCAATTTCTGTTATAATAGTCAAAGAGAATCACTGTATTCATTAAAACATTATGAAAGATGTCCTTAAAATATACTGTTTACACACATGGCATCAAAGAGGATGACTGACATTCTTCCTGGGGTTATTATTCCCAACTTGGTGTCAGGTGGCAGCTGGGGGAAGGCTCTCAGACCTGTCTCATGATGTGCTTTTTAAGTTCTTTATCATTGGCTTGACTTCCAGTTAACACAATAACTGCATATGGGATTATGTAAGGGGCATATCTAATTGAACAAAATCAAAGTGTCTTTACTCCATGATGATTTTAGTTAGCAGTCTCTGATATTTCTCATTGCTCAGGAAATTCTATATCAGGTACCATCTTGCTCCTGGAAACTTGAGTCTTCAAATTTGGCCACATTGCTCTGTGTTGATTCCCACATCTCTCGGCAGTGGTTTCACATGCTCCTCTCACCTCTTTCAGATCACTGGGGTGATCCTGCTGGCTGTTGGAGTCTGGGGCAAACTTACTCTGGGCACCTATATCTCCCTTATTGCTGAGAACTCCACAAATGCTCCTTATGTGCTCATCGGAACTGGCACCACTATCGTCGTCTTTGGCCTGTTTGGATGCTTTGCTACATGCCGTGGAAGTCCATGGATGCTGAAACTGGTGAGTATGTCACAACACAGCACTGCTTTTTCAATTATTTTTTATAAAAATGTAAATTACACAAAGGTGTAGTCACTCTTCTTGAGATCGCAGACAAGACTTTAATATTCACTGATTTTCATTTTAGCCTAATTCAACTTTTAAATCCTCCAAAAGGAAAAACAACCCCAAACATAGCCTGGCAGAATAAATCTAGTCCCAGTTCCTCAAGGTAGATGCTGACAAAGCAGTGGCCAGCGATTCCATTAGGCCATTTATATCCCCATGAAAAGATGCCCTGTTCCCATTTTGAACTCTATCATAGATAGCTCCTCAAGCGTGTGATGTACAGCTTCAGTGAGCAGGCACATCCTGAACACAAGCACCCTTTCACCTCCAAGTTCCCATTGGAGAAATACTTTCTGCCTCCTTGAGCCCGGTTATGCCTGGAGGCATGAGCTTGCTCTTCTCTACACCTGCACTACCTGGCTCAGTGCTGTGGCAGTTGAGCTAGACCAGAATCTTTCTTTTCAGAGAGTTGATGCAGTGCCAACTGTTGGCTACCAGAACCAGTGTTCAAACTCTCATGGGACAAGCAAAGCAGTGATGTTTCCCAAAGGGTAAAGGTAGACTATTAAAAGGCCATTACTGTGATTTTTAACTCATTGTTAGGCCAGCTGTATCATCCTCAATCTCTCTCTCTCTTTTCTTTTCTTTCTTTCTTTCTTTCTTTCTTTTTTTTTTTTTTTTTTTTTGAGTTGGGGTCTCACTCTGTTGTCCAAGCTGGAGTGCAGTGGCATGATCACTGCTCACCACAGCCTTGACCTCCTGGGCTCAGGTGATCCTTCTGCCTCAACTTCCCAAGTAGCTGGGACTATAGGCACATGCCACCATGCCCAGCTAAGTTTTTGTTTGTTTGTTTGTAGAGATGAAGTCTCACTATGTTGCTGAGGCTGGTCTCAAACTCCTGGGCTCAAGCCTCTTGCCTCAGCTTCATAAGGTGCTGGGATTACAGGCATGAGCCACCGCACCCAGTCCAGTTGTCTAATTCTTTATTTACTGTCTATGTTCTTCATGAATGAGAATTAATGTTAAAAAATTTATAGATAAAATTTAGCAAGGCCCCCTCCTAAAAAGAAAATTTTGTTTAATATGATTTATTTCAACATCCCATTCTGTGAAAGGGGAAGCAGAGACTCTATCAGGGCCATGTTGCCTGTCACTGTATGGCCCTGGGTTGTATTAACACTCAATACCATCTAGTGACACGTGTGGGTATGAGGGTGATTCACTGGAAAGGAAACATCTTCTCAATTGCCACTGGACAGTCATTCTCTTTGTTGGCAACCTCGTGGAAGTGGCACTTGACTTGGCCACTTTCTGTCCTGTAGACCATGCAGGAGACTAATGCCTCGGCCACCACCAATGCTTCCAGGTTGGTGGAAAAGTTGTCACCTGGCACTCCATCCTCGTGCCTTGAATTCACCTTTTAGTATTTCTCATTAGCACCAGGGTTTCTTTTGGTCTGGTGCCATGGTCCTCAACAATGGATGCATATGTAAATCACCTGGTCACCTGCTTGAAAACACCTTTGCCAGGATCGCACCTTTGCCAGGGTCCCACCTCCAGTCAATTGAACTAGAACCTCTGATGGTGAGGTCCTGGCATCATATTTTCTAAAAAGCTTTTCAGAGGATTCTACCATATAGCCACTGTTAAGAGTCTCTTATTTACTAAAATGAGTAGCAAGGGGAGAATTGACATCAGAGATATTAGAAAAGAAAAATCATTAAAAAGCCATCTGTCCAAACAAGAGAAGAGATCTGGTGATAAGACCGGGTGATTATGGCTTAAGTCTTCAGTGGTGAGGATGTAACCCTTTCTGGGCCTTTGTTTCTAATTATGAAAAAATAGTATTGGACTAAATCACCAAAGTTTCTCCCAGCTTAAATACTATAACTGAAGGGGGGAAGGCGAGGGGATACTTTCATGGTCTAGCTCTAAATTTGTTTTGGGAGCAGCATTGGCCCCATAGCTGAGTATAAAGTCATCAATAGGTTGTGTAAACTATGTAATAGTTATCTCTGGCCTCTTCTGGAGATAGTTTCATCCCACACTACCATTATCTTCTAACACTTGAGTGTTCACTGGCAGGTGAGACTTTTGAGGAGTAGAAAAGATTTTTCTTGCTGCTTTTGGCTCTATTGGGGATTTTAAAAAATATATTAAATAAACTTTTTTAGATTCCACATATGTGTAAGATCATGTGCTATTTGTCTTTCTGTGCCTGACTTATTTCACTTATCATAATGTCCTCTAGGTTCATCTATGTTGCTTCAAATGACAGGATTTCATTCTTTTTATGGCTGAATAGTATTCCATTGTATATATGTACCACATCTTAAAAATACTCATTAATCTATTAAGGGACACTTAGGTTGATTCCATATCTTGGCTATTATGAATAGTGCTGCAGTAAACATGGGTGTGTAGCTATTGCTTTGACATACTGATTTCATTTCCTTTGGATATGTACCCAGCAGTAGGATCGCTGGATCACATGGTAGTTCTGTTTTTAGTTTTTAGTTATTTTATTTTTATTTTTTTGAGTTGGGGTCTCACTCTGTCACCCAGACTGGAGTGCAGTGGCACACTCCCGGCCACTGTAGCCTAGACCTGTTGGGCTCGGGCGATCCTTCCAACCTCAGCCTTCCAAGTAGCTGGAAGTACAAGTATGCACTACCATGCCCAGCTAAGTTTTTGATTTATTGTAGAGACGAGATCTCGCCAATTTGCCCAGTCTGGTCTAGAACCTGCGGACTCAGGCAATCCTCTTGCCTCGCCCTTCCAAAGTGCTGGGATTACTGGCTTGAGCCACCACACCCAGCCTTGTTTGTCGTTTTTTGAGGAACCTCTACACTGTTTCCCAAAATGGCTGTGCTAATTTACAGTCCCACCAACACTGTGTAAGAGTTTCCCTTTCTCCACATCCTCATAGCATTCGTTATTCTTTGTCTAGAGGCTTGGGCAGAAAGGAGAGAAGGGGAGAGGTTGACCAATGGGTACAAAGTTACAGTTAGGAGGACTATCTGGTGTTCTATTGTATACCAAGTTAACTATAGTTAACAATGTATATTTCAAATAGCTAGTGGAGAGGAGTTTGGATGTTCTCATGACAAAAAAATGCTAAATATTTTAGGTGATGGAGACACTAATTACCCTGATTTGACCATTATACAAAATATACATGTATCAGAACATCACAATCTACGCCATAAATATGTGCAATAATTATGTGTCAATTAAAAACAAAATCTTAAAAAATCATTTAGTTATTTTTATGTGATATATGTTGTACTGAGTGCATATTACATTGTATTTATTCCTCACTGCCACCATGCAGTGTAGGTTGTATTTTTGTGTTGTGTCATAGAAACTTGGGGGCTACATAGAAACTCTGGCAGGTTCAGATTTGAGCCCATGTATGTTTCTTTCCAAAGCCAGGACTATTTCTACTCCAATGTTTTCATTTGAAAAAAAGGTCTTACTCCTACCACCTGTATTTAGTACAAGCTCTTCCCTGTAGGCTTTTGGCCAAGGCCTTCTGTAGGTGAAGCAGCTTTTCTCTGGAAGCTCCTGGCAGCAGGAAACTTGCCAGAGACTGAAAACTGCTGATCTGGGTGATGAGGGTGGAAGTCACTTGATTAATTGTCAGTCTAGAATTTTACAGTCCTCATATAACCTCATTAATTGCAAAACAACGGAAAATATTTATGTCTATTTCAGGCTCAGAGAGGCTGCCTCTTTTTAAAGTAGCCCATAACAAGATGAGAACTCAAACCCAGGAGTACTTCTGACTACAAAGACAAATGTCCTTTCTTCCACCCTCCCCCGACAGTTATTTTCCCATAAGTCTTTCTGGTGGAGCCTAGGCCTCGTGCACAATTCTTCCCAGAGTAAAGTGTGCTTCTAATTTCATTTTTTAAAAAATTTATTTAAAGATGTGGTATACAATTCAGGATTAGGTATACAAATGGTTATTATACAGGTAAAGTTTGGGCCTCACTTTGGTCCCCATTTCACCTAATTTGAGATCAGGTACCCTTAATGATGAAGTGTGCCCCCCACCCAAGCCCCGGCATTTTCCCACTACTGCCAATTCCTTTCTTATAGTATTATGATAACTGTTCAGGGTTCATTTATGAGTGAGAACATGTGGTACTCAGTTCTTTGTTTCTGTGATAGATCATTCAGTATTATAGACTCTAAGTGCATTTGTATGAAGCTGAGAGAGAGAAGTCAGGTACGTGGGGCATTTTCATAACTGCATATTTAACATTTTAGTGGCTGTGCTTTGTAGATATTTTGTTAATATTTAGAAAAAATGATATTTTAAGCTAATATTTCCTTTTTCAATATATATGCCCTTAGGTAAGAAAGATAATTTACAATTCTGTGTGTGCATATATAAACTTTACAAGGCATATGTACACTTTACAGGTAAGTCATGGTGTGGCCGTGTACAGTCTATCCAAATTCTACAGTATCATTTAGGACCATTGTGAAGGTTCAGAACCATTGTATTTCATTTTGAGATGAGAAGAAACAGATTGTATGACATGTACTTTGTAGGTAAGGAATCGATTCTCCTTCCTTTTATCTGCTTTCAAAGTCAATCTTAATGTCTCATAAGTATCACATAATATCCCTGAATGTAGACATGCAAGCACACACACAATCAACTTGGGAAGCACAGCCACCTTGAGAAGCACCGAAGGTGTTAGATGCTTGCAAATGTCGTGAGCAGTGTAGCATACTTTGTTTTTGAAAGACTATATACTTCATGCAGCGTCCAGAGCAAGAGAGGCAAGGAGCCCCACAGGAAGCTGCCGAGGCTACAGTGTCTAGGGATGACCACCATACTGAAAAGGAACATCCTCTTGTGCACTTTTTGTTCTTCAGATCCCGTTAGGAGGGCTACAATTCAAAGGAAGGAGTTTTGTAGCTGTTTTATCTGAGACATGCTTAAGAAAACTGGAGGAGTTTGCCCGAATGAAGAGAAGCAGCAGGTTTACATCCTGACTGTGTTCACACACATGAAGGGCTAACATAGAGAAGAAGGGTTGGTCTGGATATTCTATCTCCTGAAAGGAGAACCAATATCAGTTACAAATTACAAGTAGGCAGATTCGTGGCCAAGGGAAAGAAAGTCTCTCCAACAGTTGGAACAGTTTCAAACCTGAACAGGCTGCAAGGGACTGGGGCTTGCAGATGCTAGATGACCATCTTGAGGAAGGTGATAAGAAGGACCCCCAGACAGGGAAGAACTGTGCCCTGTGACCTCCAGATTAGTTTTCTAATATTACAAATCTTGGATACCTTAGTTGTGAAAGGCTCTTCCGGGTTTCTCCTGGTTGAGCCAAGCTGACAGGCACTAGGCTAGTCCCTCAATGAGCTTTCCTCAGCCTGTGTACTCCAGAGTGCTTATGAATATTAAACAGATACATTCCTATTTTAATGCTCATATGGGTAAATCTGGAGAAGGTTTTTAAAACTCTTTTAAACTTTTGCCTAGGGTGTGTGGGAACTTGTCTAATTCCCTGTGACTGGAAGTAACCTACCTTAAACACTCTTCTTAATCCTGATGTATCTGACTTTGTCCTTGTCTGCTTGATTTTCAGTATGCCATGTTTCTGTCCCTGGTGTTCCTGGCTGAACTGGTAGCTGGCATTTCAGGG
Organism: Cephalopachus bancanus; assembly: GCA_027257055.1. Lineage (NCBI taxonomy): Eukaryota > Metazoa > Chordata > Mammalia > Primates > Tarsiidae > Cephalopachus > Cephalopachus bancanus. The sequence continues at coordinate 636,047 of JAPVLO010000544.1, read as the reverse complement.
TTTGTGTTTCGTCATGAGGTGAGTATGCGCAAAGTACAGAACTCAGTTAAAGTGTCTTCGGGAGGAAGATTTTTGAAACCTGTTGAAATGTGGAAAGGGTACATACAGCCTAGCTGGTTTCTTTCATGGTATTGCTATTTTCTAAATGTCCATGTAATATGACCTGGAATTTCAATGAAATTCTAAATGCAGTAATTTCATCAAACTAGAATTTTTATTTCTCTATGTACCTATTGCATAAAATGATTCTCTACCCTGTTTTAAAGCAGTAACCTTCTATATAAATTAAATACTTCTTTAAAAATAGCTGCCTCTAGCTGGGCACGATGGTATGTGCTTGTGATCCCAGCACTTTGGGAGGCTGAGGTGGGAGGATCACTTGAGGTCAGGATTTCGAGACAGCCTAGGCAACACAGCAAGCCCCATCTTTACAGAAGATGTTTAAAAAATTAGCCAGGTATGGCGGGACATGTCTGTAGTCCCAACTGCTAGGAAAGCTGAGGTGTGAGGATCACTTGAGCCCAGGAGTTCAAGGCTGCAGTGAGCCATGATTGCACCCTTGTATTCTAGCCTGGGCAACAGAGCAAGACCCTGTCTCTAAAAAAATAGAAATAAAAATAAAAATAGCTGCTTTAAAAAAACACAATGTATATCTGTATAATAGATTTCTAAGACTGCAAAAGCAAGCCAAACTAATTGTCTTGCTGCCTCAAAAATTCATTATTATATTTCTCTAAGTAGCAGTAAAGCCAGAATTAGATGCACACATGTTAGAAAGGGAAAATAAAATATAGGTTAAAAAAAAAAAACACTGAGGTAGAGTATTACTGTGGATCTTTGTCTGGCATCATCTGTCCCCAGGCCTTGCTTTTGTGCTTGGCCAAGTTCAGTTCCCAGTGAGCTTGCCTCATGTGCTTTCTGCTCCCTTCCCTATTGCCTTGGTTTTTCCACTTAGCAGAGGGGGGTACACCAGGTGCCAAAGCTGGCTTCCAGAACCCATTTTATATGGGAGCTGCATCTGGAATGAGACCCCATTCTTATTCTCCAGTGAAGTTAGGCTAGAAGTCACAGCCTTGACAGCCCTGGTAGGTGTTCTAGGTGCATGTGCGAATACCAGGAAAGGCTGGCTCGCTCCTACCTGAACCCTTGCATGCTTTTCTCTTGTGTGCTGCTGTGACTGTGCTTCATAGGGGTGGTCTTTTTCTCAATGGTTCCTGCTGTCTAGAGCCTGGAAATCCTCATCTAATCGCTTTTCATCTGGAACACTTAGCGGTGTCATGGGTGGGCATTGCAATGCCACTCTTTGACCACCAGTGCTGGTCTTGCGTTTGGCTCAACAGTAAAACTCACATGATGACAGTAGGGTCACACTTAGCCCGTCTACTCAGAAAAATATGATAAAGAAAGCACAACTTGCCTGCAGGGCAGCAGTGGCCATGCTTTTCTTCAGCACAAGTGATTCAGTGAAATAAGATGACACAGCTGAGTGTGGTAGCCACCTTGGCATAGGTACTCCATATAACTAGTGTCTCTATTTTTTGTAACTGCCCATGAGCATAGTTGACAGTATTTCAACAAGAAATATGCTTAATTAGGAGAGTCACCATGCCTCGCTCTAAGTTTTTCACCAGGTAATTACTGTCATTTGTTGTTCTCTCAACCTGGACCATTTCACCAGTTGGGGTCAGTTTTACCATAAGCCGGGTTGCCTGATAACACACTGAGACTCTACCTTCAAGGGGAACAGAGCTTGAAAGTTACCCCAAAGTCAAATGTGTTCACAGAGAAGGAGAAAATGTTTTGCTAACCCTTTATTAACAAAAAAGTTCTTGTTCTTTAGCCTCTTTTATTGACCTCCATAAAGACAGGTAAGTGACTATTGGTTTTTCCCACTCCTGCATGGTAGAATAGGGATCAATGTTTGGCCAAAAAAAAAAAAAAAAATCAGTCTCCTTGTCCCCCCCACCTGGTGGTCTGTCCTTTAACATTCTCCTGTGTAGGTACAAAGAATGTTATAGAAAGAAAGGTGGACATTAATCAATTTTTTAAAAAACGAGAAAACTCATGCCTGAAGTTTGACAATTAACAATCATAGCCCTTTCAGAAATGGGCTGGCCACTTCTGTGAATCATGTAATAGGTCAGGATTTCTCTGAACTGAGGATGAGGGGAACAATTTTTTAAAAATTCTTGAGCTCACAAATGCCTTGGTTAATTTTCTGAGCTCTTTTGGTTCCGAAAATGGGGCATTCCCTCCCTCACCTACATTTATTCACAGACCTTCAGAAGAGGCTATGTTGGAGTAGGAGTTGGTATGAATCTGAATCAGTTTGGGCTGTAGTAGACTGCAACCACATTCTTCCTTGTCTTCCATAGATCAAGGACACCTTCCTGAGGACTTACACGGATGCCATGCAGAATTACAACGGCAATGATGAGAGGAGCCGGGCAGTGGACCATGTGCAGCGCAGTGTAAGTTCCAGAAAAAGAGATCAGGATGGAACCTGGCTGCGAAGTCTGTGCTTAGACTTGCGGGCTGTCAGTAGGTTGGGCCAGTAGCGTTTGCTATTGATTCCTGTTCTCCAACTCCTGGTCCAGTTCCATTGCTAAGAGTTGATACCCAGTCCTTGTACAGACTCTAGTTATTCAGGTAAATAGTGCCATGGAGGACAATTCCTTCGAGCGAGCCTTGCATCAGTAAAAGCTGCAAGTGTAACAAGGACAATTCATTTGCTCTTAAGAGCTGAGCCCTTAGAAATGCATCCGGTAGTGAATGTATGATAGCCCTGCTTCGAGTTGGCTCCAAAGCCTGGCTTTCTGAAGTCAATGTCTTCAGGCTGGGCAGAGAGCTCAGGCAAGTTGCATTCACTGGCTGAGGCAGTGGAGTAGGGTTGAAGAGTGGACCTAGAAGAGATTGAGGATCTGTCAGATATGTGAATGGCATGGGCTGCCTGGTGATTTGCTAAGGATATGAGAGAAATAGAAGAGTATTTTCCTGGCTGGAGGCATTTTGGGTGGCAAGTGCTGACTCTCAAGCCTGACTGCTCACCGGGATCACCTATGGAGGTTTTTTGCCTTAGATTTTCTTGTTTTGTTTTTGTTTATTTCAGAAGCAGTATTTCTTTGTAACTAATTTTCATCTAATTTTCAACTTGTATAGAAAAGTCTTGGGAGTACTATAAGGAATTATATACTCAGATTCATCAATTATTTTTGGCCCATTTGCTTTAATAATCTCTGTATCAGGTGTTGGCAAACTTTTCTGTAAAGGGTCAAAGAGTAAATATTTTAGCTTTTTGAGGGTTATCCACTCTGTCACAACTACTCAATTCTGCTTCTGTAGCCCCAAAACCACCACAGATAGTATGTAAATGATAGATGTGGCTATGTCCCAATTTAAAACTTTATTTACAAGAAAAGTCAGCTGATGGGCTATAATTTATTAACACCAGCACACATGCTCGTGCTTGCGCTCGCTCCTATGTGTATCTTGAAAAAAAAATGTACTTACATATTAGTATACATCCCAGTGGAGAGTCTTTTAAAACCGTATTTGCCTCTGCTCCCCAATCAACAATCTTGATTTAGGGAATGTATACATCTTTATCTTTAACAGTACACAACTCACACAGGTGACTCTTCTCTGCCAGGACAGAGAAGCACTGCTTTGCTAATTGTTAGTGGAGGTCCAGTTCATCTTTACTTACCAAAGCTGTGCATGTTGTCTTAGGGATTTGACCCATGTTTCTCTTGTAAAAGTTGGAAGGCAGTGATTGAGGAGACCACAGTGTCTTTGATCTACCACGCTTTGATTCTTTTCCTTTCCCTGTTAATAGCTGAGCTGCTGTGGCGTGCAGAACTACACCAACTGGAGCACCAGCCCCTACTTCGTGGAACATGGCATCCCCCCTAGCTGCTGCATGAATGAAACTGATTGCAATCTCCAGGATCTACACAATCTGACCGTGGCCGCCACCAAAGTTAACCAGAAGGTACCTGCTTTCTCCCAATCCTGATGAAACCAGTGGTGAATGTTTAGGAAGGCTTTTTTTGTTTCTGTGAAATTATGACAAATAGGTTAGAAATGGTGGTCCAGGAAATAGTCAGGAATCTTCCTTTATGGTCCTTGATTGCCTGGGGGAGGCACTTGAGGCTGCTTACTTCTAAAAGAGAAAGCTGTAACTCAGACCAGCTTGCATTTCTCTCCCACAACAAGAATCTACCAGGCACTGTTAGGAAGATTTAGCAAGTGGTTCCTGTTAACCCTGATGCTTATGTCAGACAGTGAATGTTGGCTTTATTCTTTCTGGGTGTCTTTCTTCTGCTTAATATACCATCTAAACATGAAATTGTTCGCAGCTGGGTGCCAGTCTTCCGCAGGAAGAGGGGAGTAGAGTTGACAGACAGCATCTGCTTCTGCTAGGAGGGTGGCCTTTATTTTAGGGAGTTCACTGCCATAGGAAAAGAAATCAGCAACTCCAATTCAGTTCACTGTCAACATCCTGACTCTCAAATAAATTAGAGAGAAAAAAAAAAAGATGGCTAAAATTTTTTTGAAAGTTAGTGCATAGTGGTAATGAGAGAAATGACGTTTTAGTAGTTAGAGGAAAGGGAAATCAATTCTTGATGAAAACATGATAACAGCTGCATGGGAAGGCTATCTACATTCTTAAATGTTTAGAGAGATGCTGTATATAAAATATGTTTTTGATAAAACAAAAGAGAAGGAAAAAAACTTACTATTAAGTTTACCTGTGATTTTCAGTCATGGGGTAAATTTTCTTTTCTTACTAAGATAAAATTCTATTCTTCTAATGTCTTCATTCTCCGTGATCTCGGCCAGCTATTGAATAATTCAATATTAGGCTATTGAATAGATGGAGGAAATAGCCATCCTCTCAAGATTAAAATGTTAAGAGGTATTTCTGTATTTTACCCTTTTTGGTACCAAATAATGTTATTTGTAGCATTAATGCAGCGAGGCATCGTTGCCACTTTGGAAGCTCATTTTTGTCATTCTGGGCTTATTTCTTTGTAATCAGTGTGGTTCAGTAAGATTCAATACTGACAGCTGCTTTTCTTAAGAGGACATCAGTTAAGGGGACATCAATTCCTACTGGAATTTTTATGAACCCAAACTCTGAGGCCCCCTTCATCTCTCATTAAGATGACTGTGGCTTCTTCATGGACATCCCCACAGAGTACCCATGTGTGTCATTATGCTGCCATTTTATGAAGTGCCAAGCATACCTAGCACATGGTAGATGCTCCAGTTTATGGAAGACAAGAAGTACATATGGCAGTGAGTTGCCTGGCATGACTGAACCTTGGAAGGTCATTTCTAAAAGGCAGCACCCATCAACTTTCGGTAAAAGTCTTTTTTTCCCCACTCAACCCTCCTCTTCTTTTGTAAAAGTTGAGGATCCAGAAGTCAGTAGCACAGGATCTGGAGTAAGGCTCCAGCTTAAATTTTGATTCAGCACTTGCTAGTTATGTGATCTTGATCAAGTTTCTTAACCTTTCTCAGTCTTGCTTTTCCTATCTATAAATTGGAGATAATAGCTTCTGCCCCTTAGGCCTGATTTGAAGATTGAATGAGATAAAGTATCTAAAGCATACTGCCTCATATAGATCAAAGATTCAGTAAATGTTAACTGTAAATGATGATGGTGAAACGTGTCTTCTACCATATCACAGGATGTTTTTTATTAAAAATGATGCAGCAGGTTTTTGTAGAGAAGACCTTGGTTAATATCTAAAAACAAGTTTGGAAGCGTAGCCTGTAGTAGTGCATCAATAATCCTCACAATTATTTCCAGAAAGAAAAATAGGATAGCACTATTTTTTTCATTTCATTGATAACCTACACATTGGCCTCACTCCGTGCCTCCCCACTACAATCCAATTTTATATTTTTCTAGGCACCTCAAATACTTGGAAGAGGTGCTTAACTTCTCTTCCACTTCCTTTATACTCCCTAACCTGGCTTCTTGAGAGGAGAAGAAGTGAATGGAACCTGATATTTGTCTACTGAGTTTCATTAGACAGTCTCATTTAATGCCCACCTGAACCTCTAAGACAAATTACTTCTTCTGACTCTGAGTCTCGGACACCTAATCTATAAAAGGTGAGAGATGGGGATGGGGTAATAGTAGATGCTATAAATATTGGCACCCTTCCCACCCCCTGTGACTCCTTCCCCCAAGTGGCTTAACTACTGCTACATTCTAGTTATTTGGAATCCGATGATCTAGGATAAATGGATCATCCCTATAGATCCTTTGGTGTCTTGAACACTACACTCTGGTAGCACAGAAAGATGATTGTTGGCTCTTACCTGGCAGCCTGAGGAACCTACCTTGTGAAGATGGGAGAGAGCAGGAGAGAAGTGTCAGCAGTTAAATAGGATAGTTATTGTTTAGATTTTGGGACAGGTTTGATCTTGGTTTTACTAGCAGGATGATGAAATGTCTGCAGGTTCAGTTGGCTAATAGCACTGGCAAAGCCCCTACTTCATAGGCATTCTTTGACAGTTTGTAAGAGTAAAGAGAGCTATTCTGGTTGGCAGCTACAGAATACCTCTTCCCAGAACCTGTCTCAGACTAGCCTTCTACTCTTAATAGTTAGAGTCTGCCATGTACAGATGTTTTCCATTGGTGACTATGTTGATTTAGACATGCTGAGAGGGTGAGCAAATTAACTGTTCTGTTTCTGAGTGTTTCCTAGGAGACTTTTCAGGTCTGTGTAGATTTATCTCACACCTGACAACCAGACTTTCATATTAGGAAATTGAGAAAGATTGTTGTGGGTAGATAAGATCATGGTTTAGTGGAGAACTTAAGGTTGAATGCAAACATGGCCTGTGGTGGTTGTATCAAAGCAGATCTTGTAGTATGCAGATCTATGCTGAGACCTGGAAAATTGGCTTTTGGGTCCACGTGGTGAATAATTGAGAAAAGTCCAGAACTAGAAAACAGTCCAACATTGGCCTTGTATTGTTTAGATAACAGCAAAAAGGCTAAGTCACTTTCATCTTCTCATTTTAAGTAATTCTATTACTAATAGGATTCATTAACTTGCATTCTTATTTGTGGTAAGAAGTAGTGAATAAACTTTTCTCATAAAGAGAGCTTCTCAAACTTTAATGGACATGTGAAGTATCTGGAGATCTGGTTAAAATTTATTAAAAATGTGTTAAAAAGGAAAAATGTGGCAGATTCTGATTTAGTAGGCATCTGATTCTGCATTTCTAAGAAGCTCCCAGGTGATGTGATGCTGCTCATTGAAGAACCACACATTGAGGAGCTAGGTTTAAAGAGAGCTATTTGCCACAGTTATACTAATGTCAGGCAGTTATTTCTTTTTTCTGGTTTCTCCTACTGGTCAGGATGGCCTTATCAAAAATAATGTGGCCAACTCTAAAATGGTGTAGAAATCATACTTTAGAAAAATACCTTCAGATTAGATGTAGAATTAAAGAGCACAGAAAAAACAAATCTATGCCGAACTATCTTGCAGAGTGAAAAAATAGCCCACCTTGCTTTTGTCTGGGTTGTATTATCAGGTTTCTGTTTTCATATTTTGAGCTAACCTAACACTAATGTTGATCTGAACTTCATTCTTCTGCCCCATCTTCACTTTGGGGAGAAGATACAGTAATGATGGCCAGCCCAGTAAACCACTATCTTAGCTGCTACCATTTGGGAAAGTGTTAGAAAATCACCTCTCTTCTACCTTTATCTTCTTCCTAACCCCAACTTCTCTTCCTTCTACTACCATTTGAAATACTTGTGTGGTATATAGTTTCACTAGTAAAAAGTGAAATTAACAAGTTTTTACTATAGAGAATAAAACTCCCCATAAGCAATAATGTATTTTCTTTCTCACCCCCACCCTGGCTTTCAAATTTGCATCGGATATCTAAGGAGTATAGTTTGTCAATTGCAGTGAAAACGTGTTAAAGCACTACTGCTAAATTAATGCACCTTTCCCCCTGCAAACAGATTATGAATGTGTGAAAACATTACTAATTAGAAAAGACAGCATTGACAAAATTTTCACAAGCTATAAGAAATGTTAAACTGTTAAATTTTGAATTTAAAAATGGGAGACATGGTGGGGGTTTTTGTTTTTCAGATGTTATTACAATTTAGTGTGCCTTACTTGATAAACAAGAATCACCTTTACCTGTTGATTGAATTAATGTCTTTATTTTTCAAAGACTTTATGCATTTGAGTCAAAGCCGTTTTCCAGAAAACTGAAAAAATACTATGTCTTTTTAGCTGAATAAATCAGTTCAGAACTCTAGATTGATTTGGCCAGTTCCAAATAAATATGCTTTTAAATACTCTCTTAAAAAAGATGACACTAGTCCGGGCACAGTGACTCATGCTTGTAATTCCAGCACTTTGGAAGGCCAAGGCGAGAGGCTTGCCTGAGCCCGGGGTTTAAGATGAGTCTGGACAACTTGGCGAGACCCCGTCTGTACAATAAATCAAAAAATTAGCCAGGCATGGTAGTGGGTGCCTGTGTTTCCAGCTATGTGGAAGGCTCTCCTAAGCCCAAAGGGTCGAGGCTGCGGGGGCCCTTGAGCATGCTACTGCATTCCAGCCTGATAGACAAAGTAAGACTCTGACTCAACAAACAAAACAAAACAGGGCAACCCTTTTGGGTCTCTTCCCAGTGTGGGAGCTTTTCTGTCCTCTCAATAAATCCTGCTTTCAAATAAAAAAGGATGACACGAGAACTCAGGTTTTCCCTATTTAAAAAAATTCTTAATGGTCTCCTTAGGAAGAACCCTAAAACTCAATAAATTTGGCAGATTTTCAAACACCTTCCTCCAAGCTAGATTATTTCCATTTGTTTCCTCAAGATTTTGTCATTCAGTCTTCAAAATGCTTGTAACCGTGTTTATGAAGCTGAGGTTTCCTGTTCAAGAATATGGAATGTCTTTTTATCTCTTCGAGTCTACTTCTTTTTCTCTACAGTGTTTGCTTCATAGATATCACAGATTCCTTGCTAAATTTAATCCTGCTATGGAAACATTTGTGGATAAAATTATATATCTGGGATTGACTTTAAAGTAATACAACCAGGGGATAGAAGTCGAGGAGGTTCAGATGAAACAATATTGACCATGTGTAAATCTGTGGTGTTAGGGGAAGGGTCTTATGGGGTTCATTCTACTGTTCTTTATACTTTTTTTGTATGTTCGAAGCTTTTTTTTATTTTTTAATGCTTGAAAAGAAAGCTAATAAATTCCTAGGGTAAGTTGCAATTGCCTTTGCTGAATTAAGGTTGGAGTGAGTGTATATGGGAGTGTTTAAATGCACTTAGCCCAGCTTGGCCTGAGTTAAAAACATGTCTCCAATACTGTGTCTCTCTGTTTCCAGGGTTGTTATGATCTGGTGACCAGTTTCATGGAGACTAACATGGGAATCATCGCTGGAGTGGCGTTTGGAATCGCATTCTCCCAGGTAACCTACAAAAAGAGCCTGGTCTATCCTTTCGCCTGCCTCCCTCCCTCCCTGGCCTCCAGATTCTCGGCCTGCCTCCTTGTGCCTCTGGAAAGGCTGATAGATGGGGTCAGAGCTCTTTGCTGGTTAGTCCTCAGGTGATCTGTTTATTGATTTTCCTTTTTCAACTTAAATGAAGTTTTGTCATCAAGGGAATATCGGTTACAGTTCAACTAATGACTAGCTCCAGAAAAACAACTGGCTTCTTCTGTAGGTCAAATGGAGGTTAACTGAATAACGTGCTCACATAATTGGAGCATAAACAACTCAAAACATCAAATGGCTGATCTGGATTTGGGGGAGAATTTTTTTTTCTTGATTTACCTGTCCCTTTTTTTTGTTCTCTCTGAGTTCCCACAAATTATGCGTGAGATCTTTCCCTTTAAAGAAAACTTAAATTTAGCAAACTTCATGTTGTGATCATTATTTTAATCTGTAGGTTGGACAATTTGTTTTAAGAGGAAACCAAATTTTTGTGTTTACATTTTATAACCCTTAATCTCTACTCACTTTTTAAAACAATGAGAAAAATAATTATGCCAATTAAGTTAGCCACACATACTCAAGGATAGAGCAAGATTAAACTAAATCTAAAATTTAACTCTTGTCTACCAGGCAGGTTATGGTCCCACAGACTTCTGATCTCCCAGCCAAATGACATATCTTTGCTGTAATGTTGCTATGGGTGGAAGGATCGACATGTATACTTAGCAGCCAAATGCAAATTTGACTTATGTTTAACTCAGACTTTGTTCAAACCAACAGATTGTTTTTCAGACAAAGCCTGATTAATGTTGTCTCAGCAATGTTTCCACAGCTTTAATTTCTATATAGGCTATCTCAGACTCTAATTACTTTCCCCCCCACCCATATGTACCTCTGGCCCTTCTGCTTAGCAATGCAGATGAACTTTAATTGTATTCATTTGTTCCTAAAACTTTCAATTGAAATATAGAATGTATAGGAAAGTGCATTAATTATAAATGTACAGCTTAATAAGTTACCACAAAATGAATATAGCTATACAATCCTTGCTTAGATCAAGGAATAGAACCTTAGCCTGATAATTTTTGTTTGTTTTAAAGATGTGGGTTATAAGTCAGGATTGGGTACATAAGTGTTCTAGATACAGGGAATGGTTTGTTTTTGCACGTAGAGAGCCTTAGAGAGGTAGAAAAGCTTTTCTTCCTAAGCAGTTACAAAATCCTGTGTGACATATCATCTCACAAAAGCATGTAAGCTCAGCCAACACTAGTGTGTTTCTTGTTGCAATTTCAACATTCTCTTACTGTGCTTTAATTTTTTTTGCAGTTTATGAAGTGAATTAAGCCTTCAATATGCCAGCACACAGACAAACCAAAGTGGGGTCACAAATAATGCAAATTAACTCAGTCTCCAGAAATATTTCAAAAACAGTTGCTGCCCTGAATTTTTTTCCAATTGCTGTATTTCAATAATAATACTTAGTAACGGGCCAGACACGGTGGCTCACACCTGTAGTTCCAGTATTTTGGGAGGCCGAGGAAGGAGGATTGCTTGAGCCTAGGCATTCAAGACCAGCCCTGGGCAACATAGCGATACCTCGTCTCTACAAAAGAAAGTTTAAAAAATAGCCGGATGTGGTGGCATGTGCCTGTAGTCCCAGCTACTTGGGAGGCTGAGACAGGTAGATCACTTGAGCCCAACAATTTTAGGCTGTGTTGAACCGTGGTCGTGCTACTGCACTCTAGCCTGGGCGACAGAGTGAGATCCTGACTCCAAACAAACAAAAACTCCTCAGTAACATCTCTGTAATGGCCGAGGAACATTTTAGAGGCTTCCAAACCTGGCCACTGATGCAAATGTGCAGGATGCCCTTGACACCTCGAACATACTCTTTGCTAGCACATATATGTAAAGCATCACACCATTAACACCAAAAGGGCTGGTTTATGTTTGGCATTTGAGGGGGACTGTCTCCTTGGAGGAAAAAATATTGCTGAAGTCTCCCCTAATAGCTATCATAGAAACATAAAAAGACATGATACCGATACTGTATGGAAGGAAAGGTGGCCCCAAACAGCCTGAAATCTCATGGATGAGACATCGTCTGAGAATATTCCCATGAGTGTGTGTGTGGCAGGAGTAGGATCCTGTTTTCATTAATGAGATGAATCAAATCAGATGAATTCTTCTCCAAGTAATGAAGGATCTGATTAATACCTCTCTTTCATTCCTCTCCCACACATCCCTGTGAAGAAATGTGTGCTTAGACAAATAGTTATCTGATGCACATTAATTTCTCTGTGCTACCATGAAGAAATCCCTGACTTGAGGATTGATGAATATGCTATGTGGCCCTTAGGGCAGTGAGAGGGAAGCTTTGACCCCAAGGAACCCCAAATCAGAAACTCTGCAGTGAGTTTAGGTCTCCTCAAGGTACCACATAATTGTTCAGATGAAAAAAACAAAATGCAAAGCCCAGCGGCATCACAAAGCCAGTACCACCCACCCAAGTGGCCAGGCACAGTGACAGCTTGGAGTGGGGAGAGGAATGGTTATGGCTGGCTCTTATAAACCAGCTGCATTAGGAACTGCAGCTGCTTATGGTGCCAGTAGCCTCAGAGTTTCTGGAAGCTGAAGTTGGCTTTCAGATGCCAGTAGATCCAGGGCCTTCCTGGGACGATGGTAGCCACTTACCAGCCTGTTCAGAAAGAACCCAGTTCTACTGATCCTGGTCAATGACCCAGAACCAAAGCTATATATGTTCAGAATTTTAAAGTCAATATCACAGCAAAACTTAGCAAATATCAGCTGATATTGATGAACCATTTGTGTTGACCTATGCTTTGGCCTTCCTAAGGCAGGTTCTGCTGAGTAGAATTCAAGGTAGGTAGGAAAGAACAGAGCTTTCTCTCTTTTTCTTCCTCTCTCTTTCCCTCGGCTGCCTTCTACCATCTTCTTGCCTTTTTCCTTGCCTATTCTTGTGACCTCTGTGCTATGGTTGTAAGAAACTGGCCGTGAACTCTATTGTCTCAGAGATTAAAGGTGGAACAAAGTACCAGGAAAACTAAGCTGACTCTAGCCTTTTAATGGACTATGCAATAACTTTATCCCCTGTTAGCTAACTTAAAGCCCTTGAGTTCTGTTTGTGGACAGCAGGGCTATGTCATGCATTTAATGTTTTTCTCCACAAACTTCCGTTGTCTTTGCCCTCTCAAGGAAAAGCTATTTAACTGGACTTGACGGGCAGGTCCAGCTGTGTATAAATTTATAGCAGGAGGTTGTATGTGTTTCGGTAGGGTATCTCTTCCCTGCATCTTTGGCAACTACTCTTTCACTCAAGGGCTTGGGAAGAGAGAGAGAGAAAGAGTGCGCAAGCATGCACATACACACGAATCACTCCTATGCTACCCCCAAAATGGACTGGAAGCCAAGAACCATGGGAGGTCTGGGCATGGACACTTAGGTTGTTCAATTTGTGACACTGTGTGTGTGCACATGCATGTATGTGTATGGGGGGGTTGGATGACCTCTGGGCTTCTGTGCTTAGTTAGCACTTAAGTGTCTGAGGTAAACAGACCCAGGGCTTTGCTAGACTTGGAACCTGTTAGGCTGGATTAATCCCCCAACCCATGGAATGTTATAGTCCTAAGTGGAGTCAGTAGAACTGTTTTTCAGAAGAGGAGAGTTGAGTGGCTTGCTTGAGGTATAGGCAGCTACTGTAGATCCAGGATTATAATTCTGGTCACCTGCTCTGCTATATTAGCTGTCAAGGCCTGAGATCACTCTTGTTTGTGCTTCTGGTAGCACCTGAAGGGGATTCATTTTATGCTTTTATAACAAAAAGATTTGAGTTTGTGAAATTAGAAGGGAAAACGTACTTATCAAAAAAATATAGATTCGACTCCAACCATCCATTTTCTGACCCTCACCCCCTGTCTGGCCTTCCCCAGGGTCCAGAGGCTGCTGGAATGATTTATTATGTGCCGGTAATTTTGGGGAGGGGTGCCTTGAGGAGACCCGCTTACCTTTTCTATGTAGAGGGCAGAACAGAGCTGGGGCTAGTTTTTGTTAGGGGAAGAAGGTGCAACCTTAAGCTCTGTGTGAATTACCTGTGTGGTTTGAAGGAGATTCTTTAACAACCCCTAAACCTTATCTGGAAAACTGGGATTGTAATATTGCACAGAGTTGTGGTAGAGATTCAATACAATCAACCCTCTGTACTCACAGTTTCTGCATCCATGGATTCAATCAACCCTAGATTGAAAATATTTGAAAAAAATTAACAGTACAATAAAAAAATTTAAAAGACAATACAGTATAACAACTATTTACTTAGCATTGACATTGTATTAGGTATTGTAAGCAATCTAGAAATGATTTAACATAGATGTGAGGGTGTATATAGGTTATATGCAAATGTACTATTTTATATCGGGGACTTGAGCATTCGAGGATTTTGGTCCTGGAACCATTCCCCTACAAACACCAAGAGATGACTGTAATATGTTATACCTCAATGTGTAATATACCTCTGATATTTATTTGATTTTTGGCTGGAATCTGATTTTTTACATTATCAAATGTGTTCTGTTGTTTGTTGATCCTGGAAAACGGAAGTTCTAGTAAAAAGGGACAGGCTATAAGTTTCAAAGTCCTTGCACTTATGAGATTTTAGTTTCTCATTTGGAAGAATATTCTGGAGGTTACAGCTATGGTATCTTCAGCCACTTGGCAGTAAATGTATTATACTATATGTTTTGTGGCACAAAATGATGTTGCCAGATCTCTGGTAGGAGACTGGGCAAGTCTAATAAGGTGATGATTTTTCCTTACTTGACAGAGGTTGTAGTTTGCATATTTCACAGCACAATTTTAATTTTAAAAAGGAAGATAAGAATCGGGGACTAGAACTTGCAGATGTGGGTTAAGAGCCAGGAGAATGGAGTTCAGACGTTGTCCTGAGTAACAATGGTACAGGTGTTTCACTTGTAAGATAAGGGTGACTGGGTGAACTGGGTGAGCTGTCCTCTTTCTGGAGGGCTTGTTAAGACATCAGTTGCTACACCCTGCCCCCCAGAGTATCTGATGTATCAGGTCTAGAGTAGGGTCTGAGAATGTACATCTCTAACAAGGTCCCAGGTGATTCTGATGCTGTTGGTCCTGGAGCCACACTTGGAGTGACACCAAACTATATCTCTAAAGGTCATTCCTACCTCTGATCCAATAAAACATGCCTGACGGTTTAAGGAGAAGGACTACACTGGGCAAGAGAAAGCAGCTTCTAGACTCAAGTACACAATTAGACTTCTGTCCAAAGAATGCTGATCCTCCGAATTCATGAGTAGGAATTTTGATTTCTAATAAACAGAGAAAGATGTGCTTAAGGGTGTCTTGATAGTTCCCAACAATTTTTTATTAGATTCACCTGTGCCACTAGTTAGACCAGGGTACAAAGACAGGTGGAAGACTGGAGGTAGAGGTTATTGATACTGTTGTTCTGAGGCCCCTGAAAAAATAGGAGCTAGGCCCTGGGGATAGATGAGCTCACTTGGGCTTAAGACACCTATATGGCTGAGGGACAATGTAAAGCCCCACTTTCCCCTTTTCCCTTTTACCTTTCACAAGTCATGACTTTCTTACCTCACTGGCAAATGTACCTAGTCAAGAATAGCATCTCTATTCTTGCCTCAGGGAAAGAACTATCCTTCTGTCAGCCAGGTATGACTGGGGCATCATAGTATGCTGAGAAATCTTCCAAATGCATGTGTTATGGCTTTGAATTAAACTTTGGCCTTTTTAGTGAATACATCACTAATTCTATGTTTCTTTTTTTTTTTCATTATTCTCATAAACAAAGGTTAATACTACTTAAAGTGTCAGAAGTTGCTCTTAAATGGCCAGAGTGAACTATAACTGGGACCTTATGGCCAGTTTGAGAACCTCCAGTTGGCCATGCAGTTAGACTCTCCACAGCTTAGAGCCTGTGATTGAAATCAGGTTTGATCTTTTGCTCTAGCACCCTTTCCCCAATTACATACAGAAACTCTTGGTTGTTAAAAAGCTACATCTAGGGGTATACATATATCAAAACATCGCGTCATACCTCATAAATATTTGCAATTATTATTTATCAGTTAAAAATTAAAATTAAAAAAATACATGTAAGGATCAAAGAAGAGTGTTGTTCAGTGACTTGAGATTCTCATTTTCATTTTTCTCCCTGGCAACAGTTGATTGGCATGCTGCTGGCCTGCTGTCTGTCCCGGTTCATCACGGCCAATCAGTATGAGATGGTGTAAGGAGAAGGTGAGTGGCAGTGGGGAGTGTTTAATTTCAGTTGTTTTCCCCTTGGGACACATACCACCCTTCAAATGTGCAGGGAACTGCCTAGCCACTCAACTACCTGATCTTGGTGGCACTTGTCCACGTGCAGAAATCTCATTTCTGTGGTGCTGGGGAGGAGGTGTGATGAGGTCTATTGTGGAAAATGTAGAAATGCCCTTTTCAGCTTTTTTTCTCCCAAGCTCTTATTAATGGCAAGTCATTCACATGTTTTTATTTCTCTCTTAGTCTTTCAAGAACGACGGAATAAGAGACCTGTTTTAAAAAGGAACTGCAGCAACCCTTGAAAGACTTCCAAAGAATGTTAGAGCACAGTACATAACACACTTGCCCTGCTCCCCTATCCCTTAACCTCCCACGTGCAACTGATGCTCCCACCCAGCCTCTTCTCCACCTTTCAGCCCACGTCACGTGTAGTGTCCATTTTGTGAAGCCCTGTTGTGCCACAGAGTGTAGCCAGGCCCCCCTGCAGCTAGTCCTAGTGAACCCCATGACCCCACCCCAAGGCCCTTGTGCGGGCTATCCCCTCCATCTGTACTTGGTCCAACTGCAGCTCATCGTAGATGACTGGTTATCCCACCATCGCTGGCCCCTTTGGGCCCTGCATGTAGTGTGGGAGGCTCCTGTTAGCTCCTCACTGTGGTAAATGCCACATATCTTTAAGTAGATAAGCAGACAATAGTTATCTGTTCTTTTGGCTTAATCTCGTTTGGTTTGGTTTTTCTTCTACTAAGGCTCTTTCCTACCTTCTTCAGGCTGCCTAAGACATATAAAGAGACACATCAGTAATTGCCCATGAGGAGAAAAGCATGTGTCATGCATGAAGGAAATTGTTGAGCTTTAGGTGACCTCCTTGCTTGTGGTGACATACCTGGGTATGTATAGGCAGTTCAGTGCATCTTTGCCTCTCAGTTGAAACCTGTATAATCCTGTTACAAAGCTGTGTTTTTGCTTCTCGTGACAGCAATGATATGACTTTTGTTTTCCTCAAATTAATTGCTATTGTGTTATTTTACTTCTCTCTGTATTTTTTCTTGCATTGACATTACAGACATGGAGGACCTCATCAGATCAATTTAAAAATGAGTGTAAAGGGGGAACAAAAGTCAAAATATTTTTAAAAGACCTTCAAAAATAATGCCTCTGTCTAGCATGCCAACAAGAATGCATTGATATTGTGAACATTTGTGATATATGTATTAATAAATAGAGCAATTACAAGTGACTGTGTTCTGGTTCTGTTCTTTGGTTAGTATGAAAGTTTTACAACACATTTCTATCTGGCTCCCCAGGGGATTACAGGCAGACTACCTTACACACTGATACACCTCTCCATACATGCCCCATCAAAATAACATCAGAGGCTGGGCACAGTGGTTCACACCTATAGTCCCAGCACTTTGGGAGGCAGAGGTGGGAGGATTGCCTGAACTCAGGAGTTTGAGATCAACCTGGGCAACTTGGCGAGACCTCATTTCTGCAATAAATCAAAAAATTAGCTGGGCAAGGTGGCACGTGCCTGTGGTTCCAGCTGCTTGAAAGGCTGAAATAGAAGGATCACCTGAGCCCAGCAGGTTGAGGCTGCAGTGGCCATGAGGGTGCCACTAAACTTCAACCTGGGTGACAGAGTGAGACTTCAACTCAAAAGAAAAAGAAATACCATCAGGCAGCAAAAAAGCTGAAGGGTTAGATTTTTCTTTATTATTATGAACATTTCAGAAATTTGAATCATCATGAACAGATACATTGTTGGCTGCAGTAATAGGGGCTTCATATTATTTCAGGCCTCTGCAATCCTCTAACCTGAAGTTGATTAAATAAATACAAAAATTTCAGCTGAGTTTTTTAAGGTCTGAATTTCATTTTTTAAAAAAGGAAATGAACATCTATTCTTTCCTTCATTGTTTCTAATGAGCATGTCTTCTTCCCTTCCCTCTTTCTTCTCTGGATTGGATTGAATGAATGTAATTGGAAAATAGATTACATTCTACCATTCAACTTTCCCAATGCCCCAGATTATACTAAAGTGGGGGATGCTTACACATAATTGAAAGAGCATTTTAGTAATAGCTACAGTATATTATTTGTGATCAGTTTCTTTCTTGATGAGTCATCCAAAAAAAAAAAAACCTGTAAAAGCATAAATTGGTCTGTTCCCAAATAAGTGAATCTAAAAAGCTCCCTCTTCTCTGTAGATTCACCTGTAACTAGGATGGAGATGGCTATCTAACTATATGCATTTATAAGCCTGAATTCTGCGCGGAGTAAACCCTACAACAAAGCTGGTAAAGGGTACTGCCCAAACCTGCAGATGAACCCTCTTCAAAAGGTCAGCATTTTTAAAGAATTAAGGAGAATTCTTCTATGGAAACATATATAGCTTAAAACTTTTTGGCATTTCATTTTTGATTTATATTTTATTAAATATTAAAATGAGGCTTTTCTGTAAAATCCTAAATAGAACCCAACCCATGGTTCCCCTTTTTGCAAACTATGCATTTAATGTTATTATACTTGGTTAAGTAAGAAATCTATATGCTTTTTAAATTCAGCATTACATACTTTTCATGTAAAATATTTGGACCAAGGTTGATTTTTACTTTAAAACTGTAGAGTATTAGTATTTTAACTCTAAATGACTTGTGCATAATGTACTTTCCTCTTTCTTTTTTTTTTTTTTTTTGAGTTGGAGTCTCACTCGGTTGCCCAGACTGGAGTGCAGTGGCCACTCCCGGCCACCACAGCCTCGCCTGATGGGCTCCGGCGATCCTTCCGCCTCAGCCTTCCAAGTAGCTGGAATTACAGGCATGCGCTACCATGCCCGGCTGATTTTTTGATGTATTGTAGAGATGAGGTCTCGCTGCCCAGGCGGGTCTCGAACCCGCGGGCTCAGGCAATCCACTCACCTCAGCCTCCCAAAGGCGCGGGATTACAGGCTGAGCCACTGAGCCCGGCTTATTTTCCTCTTTCAAATGAATTTTTTTGGGGGTGGGGGTTGGAGTCTCACTCTGTTGCCCAGACTGGAGTGCAGTGGCCGCTCCTGGCCACTGCAGCCTCGACCTGCTGGGCTCCAGCAATCCTTCCACCTCAGCCTTCCAAGTAGCTAGAACTACAGGTGCTCACTACTGTGCCTGGCTAATTTTTTGATTTATTGCAGAGATGAGGGCTTCCCGAATTGCCCGGGCTAGTCTTGAAACCCGTAGGCTCAGGCAATCCACAACCTCGGCCTCCCAAAGCATGGGATTACAGGCTGAGCCACCAAGACCGGCCTTCAAATGAAATTTAAAAGACATAATTTGAAATACCTTTTTTTGAGGTATAACATTTCCTTATGGTAAAGTGCATATAGTGTTAAGTGTGCCGCTTGAATATGTACATATCTGTAAACTAGTATAATAATTGTCTAGATAAGATATAGAATATTTTCAGCACCCCTGAAGGTTTCTCTGTGCTTCTCAGTCAGTAACCACACCCTTCTCACATTCCCCCCAATCCCACCCAGGAGCAGCCACTACTCTGAATTATATTACCATAGATTCATTTTGTCTGCTCATAGACGTCATAAAGAGTCATACACTATGGACTGTTTCATGTACCTTCTTTCACTCAACATCGTATTGCTAAGAGTTAGTTACATGGTGCATGTAAACATAGTCTCTTCTTCATTGTGGTATAGTATTCCGTTGTACAAATATAGCACAATTTACCCATTCTGTCAGATATTTGAGTTGTTTTCAGGTTTGGGCTACTATGAGTAGAGCTATAATGAGCACATAACGGGGTATGTTTTTTGGTGAACATAAACACACACATGTGGATTTGTTTGCAAATAAGGTACATTTTTCCAAAATAGTTACACTAACTTATACTCTCACCCACAATGTAAAAAAGTTTTAGTTCTACATCTTAACCAACACTTGTTAATCTCAGCTGTTTTATTTTAGCCATTCTGCAGTGAATAGTGGTATCTTGTTTTAATTTTAATTTGCCTTCTCCTTATGATTGTGATATTGTGGGGTACAGTTAAGGGTTAGATACACAAATACATTTCGTTCAGGCACCCTTGTTGATAAGAGGTGTTTCCCTGTCCCCAGACAGATATTTGCTACCGTTAATCCCATCTCCCTCCCCCGCCATAGTTTCCCACTACTGTCAGTCATTTTCTTATAGTATTACATTGGATGTTCAAGGTCCATTATATGAGTGAAAACATGTGATACTCGGATCTTTGTTTCTGTGAGAGGTCACTCAGTGTTATAGACTCTAGTTACATCCAGGTTGCTGTGAAATTCATGATTTTGTTCTTTTTTATAGCTGCTTAGTAGTCCATCTTGTATATGTACTACATTTTTTTAATCCAGTCCTCTTTTGATGGGCAGCATGGTTGCTTCCAGGTTCTTGCTATTGTGAACAATGCTGCAATAAACATACGTGTGCAGGTATCTTTTTTATAGAGTGATTTGAGTTCTTCAGGATATATTCCCAGTAGAGGGATTGTGGGGTCATATGGGAGGTTGATATTTAGAGCTTTTAGGAATTGCCACACTGCTTTCCACAGAGGTTGCACTAGTTTACACTCCCACCAACAGTGTAGAAGTGTTCCTTTTTCGCCACACCCTCTCCAACAACTGTTATTTTTTGAGTTGTTGATAATTGCCATTCTGACTGGAGTTAGGTGGTATCTCAATGTGGTTTTGATTTGCATCTCCCTGATGATTAGTGAGGTTGAACATTTCCTCATGTGTCTATTGGCTGCTCAGATGTCTTCCTTTGAGAAGTATCTGTTCACATCTTTTGCCCATTTTATAACAGGGTTGTTTGTTTTTTTCTTTTCAGCACGTTTGAGTTCCTTGTAGATCCAAGATGTTAGGCCTTTGTCAGACCTGGTGTTGGCAAATACTTTTTCCCAGTCTGTAGGCTGTCTCCCTGCTCTCTTGATGGTTTCTTTAGCTTTGCAGAAGCTTGTCAGTTTAATGAGGTCCTACTTGTCTATCTTATCTCTTATGCCCTGTGGGTTTTGGGTTTTATTCAGGAATTGAATGCCAGTTCCGATTTCCATGAGGGTATATCCTTCATTTTCTAAGGTTCCTATGGTTTGAGGTTTTACATTTAGGTCTCTGATCCATTTAGAGTTAATTTTTGTGTATGGGGATAGATAGGGGTCCTGTTTCTATCTTCTGCATGTGGTCAGCCAGTTTTCCCAGCACCATTTACTGAATAGGTTCTCCTCTCCCCAGTGGTAGGTGGTGGAGGCTTTGTCAAAGATGAGTTCGTTGAGAAATTGAGGTTTTGCTTCTGGAATCTCAATTCTATTCCATTGATCTATATGCCTGTTCCTATACCAATACAAAGCTGTTTTGATGATTATAGCTTTGTAGCAAAGTTTGAAGTCTGGTACTGTGATAGCACCTGCTTTGTTTTTTTTGCTGAGGATTGTTCTGGCTATTCTTGGACGTTTGTGTTTCCATATGAATTCCTGTGTTGTTTTTCTAGGTCTGAGAAGAATGTTGCTGGTGATTTGATGGGTATTGCACTGAATTTGTAGATTGCCTTAGGTAAGATGGACATCTTCACAATGTTGATTCTTCCAATCCATGAGCATGGGATATTTTTCCACTTGTTTGTGTCATCTTTGATTTCTTTGAGCAGTGTTTTGTAGTTTTCATTGTAAAGGTCTTTCACGTCTCTGGTTAGGAAGATGCCAAGGTATTTCATTTTTTGTGTGGCTATTGTGAATGGAATTGTGCTTTTTATTTGGGTTTCTGTTTGTTTATTATTGGTGTAAAGAAATGCGATTGTCTTTTGCACATTTATTTTGTATCCTGAGACGTTGCCAAAGGCCTTTATCAGTGTAAGGAGGTTTTTGACAGATTCTTTTGGGTTTTCAAGGTACACAATCATATCATCTGCAAAGAGAGATAACTTGACTTCCTCTTTTCCTATTTGGATACCCCTGATTGCCTTCTCTTCTCTGATTGCTTGAGCCAGGACTTCCAATACTATGTTGAACAGGAGGGGTGAGAGTGGGCATCCTTGTCTTGTTCCAGTTTTCAGGGGAAATGGTTCCAATTTTTGTCCATTTAGGAGTATGCTGGCTGTGGTTTTCTTGTAGATGGCTTTTACTATTTTAAGGTATGTTCCCCGTATGCCTAGATGTTCAAGGGTTTTTATCAAGAAGGGGTGCTGGATTTTATCAAAAGCTTTTTCTGCATCTAATGATATAATCATGTGGTTTTTGTTTTGACATCTGTTGATGTATTTAATTACATTTATGGTTTTACGAATGTTGAACCAGCCTTGCATGCCAGGAATGAAGTCTACTTGGTCATGATGGATGACTTTTGAGATGTATTGTTGAATCCAGTTTGCTAGGATCTTGTTGAGAATTTTAGCATCTATGTTCATCAAAGATATTGACCTGTAGTTCTCTTTCTTTGTTGGATCTTTACCTGGTTTGGGTATCATTGTGATGTTGGCTTCATAAAATGATTTGGGAAGCGTTCCATCTTTTTCAATCGCCTGGAATACCTTCAGTAGGATTGGTATCAGCTCCTCCTTAAATGTCTTGTAGAATTCTGCTGGAAAGCCATCTGGACCAGGGCTTTTTTTGGTAGGAAGTTTTCTTATTACGTAGTTGATTTCTTTGATTGTTATTGGTCTATTTAGGGTCTCAATTTCTTCTTGTTCCAACCTAGGTAGGTTGTGTGATATCAAAAAGTCCTCCATTTCCTTAAGGTTTTCAAGTTTGTTTCCATACAAGTGTACATAGTAGTCTCTAAATATCTTTTGTATTTCTTCAGGGTCAGATGTGACTTCATCTTTTGTGTTTCTGATTGTGCTTATTTGGGTTTTTTCTCTTTTTTTCTTGGTCAGTCTAGTTAGGAGACTATCGATATTGTTTATCCTTTTGAAGAATCAGCTTTTTGTTTCATTGATTTTTTTGTATTATCTTTTTGTCTTCTGTTCCCGGATTTGGGCTTTTATTTTGGTGATCTGGATTCTTCTGCTGAAATTAGGATTTTTGTGGTCTTGCTTTTCCAGCTTCCTTAGGTGGCTTGTTAGGCTGTTAATTTGTGTTCCTTCCATTTTCTTCATGTGTGTTTGTAGGGATATAAATTCCCCTCTTACTACAGCTTTCAGGGCATCCCAGAGATTTTGGTAAGATGTTTCTTCATTTTCATTTGTTTCCAGGTATCTTTTGATCCCTGCTTTGATTTCGTCATTGACCCAGCAGTTGTTTAGCATCATGCTGTTTAGTGTCCATGTCTTTGTGGGTTTTGGGGGGACTTTGTTGGTGTCAATGTTTATTTTTATTCCAATGTGGTCTGAGAAGGTGTTTGGTAGAATTTCGGTCCTTTTAAATTTGCTTATGCTTGATTTATGGCCAATTATGTGGTCGATCTTAGAATACGTTCCATGCAGTGATGAGTAGAATGTGTATTCTGTGGTCTTTGGATGGAGTGTTCTGTAGGTATCAATTAAGTCCATTTGGTCCAAAGTCACATTGAGGTTCCAGATCTCCTTGCTGATTTTTTGTCCTGATGATCTGTCTAGGTTTGTGAGTGGGGTATTAAAGTCCCCAGTTATGATAATGGTAGAGTCAATATCTTTCTTTAGTTTTCCAAGATGTTGCTTTATGAAAGTTGGCGCACCTATATTGGGTACATATATGTTTAGGATTGATATTTCTTGTTGATGGATTGAGCCTTTTATCATTATGTAGTGGCCTTCTGTATCTTTTTTGATTTTTAATAGCTTGAAGGGTATTTTGTCTGAAATTAAGATCGCTACTCCTCCTTTCTTTTGTATTCCGTTCGCCTGAAAGTTTGTTTCCCATCCTCTTACTTTGAGTCTGTGGGTGTCCTTTCTAGTGAGGTGAGTCTCTTCAAGGCAATAGATTGTTGCCTGATGATATTTTATCCATTTTACCATTCTATGTCTTTTCAGTGGTGCATTTAGTCCATTCACATTTAGGCTAATAATTGAAATGCAAGAGTTGATCCCTGTCATAAGGTTCTTACAGAGTTGATCCTGTTTATTTGTTGTCTTTCTTTGGGTTTTGGAGTTGGTTCATGTGTGTTTTTAATCTTTTGCCTGTACTCTTGTGAAGAATGCTGTTGTTCTTTTTTCTTTTTCTTCTGTGTTCAGTACTTTCTTAAGTGTTTCTTGTAGAGGTGGTCTGGTGGTAGCGTAGGTTCTTAGGGATAGGATGTCTGGAAAAGATTTCAATTCTCCCTCACTAATGAAGCTTAGTTTGGCTGGGTAGGTTATTCTTGGCTGAAATTGTTTCTCTTTTAGAACTTTGAAGATAGGGCTCCAGGCTCTTCTGGCCTGAAGGGTTTCTGTGGATAAATCTGCTGCGATTCGAATAGGTTTTCCCTGGTAGGTAGTCTGGCCTTTTTCTCTTGCTGCCTTTAGGATTTTTCCTTTCATAGCTACTTTGTTTAAGCGAATTATTATGTGTCTGGGAGTTGGTCTTCTCGTTTGTTGTCTTGCAGGGGTTCTCTGAATCTCTTGTGTTTGAATTTTTTCATCCTTAATGAGATGAGGGAAGTTTTCTTGAATGATTTCATGAAATGTTTGTTCCAGCGTGGCTTCTGTTTCTCTTTCTGCCTCAGGAAGTCCAATTACTCTTAGATTTGGTCTCTTGAAGTGATCATTCATCTCTTGCAGGTTTTGTTCTGTCTTTTTGAGCTTCTTTTCTATGCTTTTGACAGTTTGGTTTAGTTCTGTGTTTTGATCTTCGAGCTCTGAGATTCTTTCTTCGGCTTGACTGATTCTGCTTTCCATGCTTATTAGTCTGTTGTTCATTTCTATCACAGTATTCTTTACTGCTGTCATTTCTGACAACAGCTCCTTCCTATTTTCCTCTTGTCTCTCCTCAATTTTTTTAATTCTCTCCATTAATGTCTTGATGTCTGGGTTTGTTGCATGTAACCAGTCATTCTGGGGACTCTTCATTGTCTGTGTTCCAGAATCTGTTTTCTCAGTTTCTGATTTCCCAGGGGTCTGTGTAGGACCTATATTCTTCTTTTGGTTTTTCTTCATTTGTGTGGTTTTTTCCACCTCTCTACTTTTTCCTTCCCTCCACGTCACCATTTTCTTTAATTCTGTTATTCAGGGTAAAGGGATTGGTTTTACTTCTGTTTGTTCAATCTCCTATTCTTTATGTATGTCCTCTTACTTTGTTCAATTCTGAAGTTGCACTGTAGGTTGGAGGTGGTCCTTTTTGCAGTTTTGAGATGTATTTAAGGGGAGAGCTGTGATTCAAAATCTGTCTGCAGGTCCTGGTATTCGCTGACAGGCGTGTGGAGACGTCCCGGAGATTTTGGTAAGATGTTTCTTCACTTTCATTTGTTTCCAGGTATCTTTTGATCTCTGTTTTGATTTCATCATTGACCCAGGAGTTGTTTAGCATCATGCTATTTAGTGTCCATGTCTTTGTGGGTTTTGGGGGGACCTTGGTGGTGTTAATATTTATTTTTATTTTTATTCCACTGTGGTCCGAGAAGGTGGATGGTAGAATTTTGGTCCTTTTAAATTTGCTTATGCTTGATTTATGGCCAATTATGTGGTCGATCTTAGAATACGTTCCATGTGGTGATGAGTAGAATGTGTATTCTTTGGTCTTTTTATGGAGGGTTCTGTAGGTATCAATTAAGTCCATTTGGTCCAGAGTCACATTGAGGTTCCGGATCTCCTTGCTGATTTTTTGTCCTGATGATCTGTCTAGGGTTGTGAGTGGGGTATTAAAGTCCCCAGTTATGATGGTGTTAGAGTCAATATCTTTCTTTAGTTTTCCTAGAAGTTGCTTTATGAAAGTTGGTGCACCTATGTTGGGTGCATATATGTTTAGGATAGATATTTCTTGCTGATGGAGTGAACCTTTTATCATTATGTAGTAGCCCTCTGTATCTTTTTAAATTTTAGATAGCTTAAATGGTATTTTGTCTGAAATTAGAATTGTGAGTCCTCCTTTCTTTTGTGTTCCATTCGCCTAAAAATTTTTTTCCCATCCTCCTACTTTGAGTCTGTGTATGTCCTTTCTAGTGAGATGGGTCTCTTGAAGGTAGTATATTGTTGCCTGGTGATATTTTATCCATTTTGCCATTCTATGTCTTTTCAGTGGTGCATTTAGTCCATTCACATTCAGGCTAATCATTGAAATGTGAGAGTTCGTCCCTATCATAGAGTTCTTATAGAGTTGTTGTTCTTCCACTTGGTTTTTTTGTCTTTCTTTTGGTTTTGGGGTTGTTTCATATGTATTTTATTCTTTTTCTTGTACTCTTGTGAAGAACATTGTTCCTTTTTCCTTTTCTTCTGTGTTTAGTACTTTCTTAAGTGTTTCATGTAGAGGTGGTTTGGTGGCAGCGTAAATTCTTAGGGATTGGATATCTGGGAAAGATTTTAATTCTCCTTCATTGATGAAGATTAGCTTGGCTAGGTTGGTTATTCTTGGTTGAAATTGTTTATCTTTTAGGACTTTGAAGATAGGGCTCCAAGCTCTCCTAGCCTGCAGGGTTTCTGTAGATAAATCTGCTGCTATTCTAATTGGTCTTCCATGGTAGGTGATCTGGCCTTTTTCTCTTGCTGCCTTTAGGATTTTTTCTTTTATGCCTACTTTGTTTAGGCAAATTATTATGTGTCTAGGAGTTGGTCTTCTCATTTGTTGTCTTGCAGGGGTTCTCTGGATCTCTTGTGTTTAAATTTTTGCATCATTGATTAGATAAGGGAAGTTTTCTTGAATGATCTCATGGAAAGTTTGTTCCAGTGTGGTCTCTGTCTCTCTTTCTGCCTCAGGAAGGCCAATTACTTTTAGGTTCGATCTCTTGAAGTAATTGCTCATCTCTTGAAGGTTTTTTTCTGTCTTTTTGAGCTTATTTTCTGTGTTTTTAAGAGTTTGGGTTATTTCTATATTTTGGTCCTCAAGCTCTGAGATTCTTTCTTCTGCTTGGGTAATTCTGCTTTCCATGCTTATCAGTTTGTTATTTATTTCATTCACAGTATTCTTTATTACTGTTATCTCAGATATCAGCTCCTTCCTAGTTTCTTCTTGTGTCTCCTCAGTTCTTTTTAATCTCTCCATTAATGTCTTGATATCTAGGTTTGTAGTTTGAGATCCTTCATTCTGGGGGCTCTTCATTGTTTGCATTCCGAAGTCAGTTTTCTCAGTGTCTGCCCTCCCAGGGGTCTGGGAGAGACCCATATTCTTCTTTGGGTTTTTCTTCATTTGTGTAGATTTTTCTCTCTCTCCCCCTTTCCCTCCCCTTCCTTAATTCTGTTTTTGAAGGAAGGTGGGGTTGCTTTTGTTTCACTTCTGCAATATCCTGTTCTTCCTTATGAGGGTCTTCTGGCTTTGTTCACTTTTGAGGTTGGAGTGTGGGCTGCAGACTGTACTTTTTGCAGTTTTGAGGTTTAATTGAGGGGGAAGCTGTGGTTAAGAATGTATATGCTGATTCTAGCATCCATGAACAGGTGTATGAGCACACTGGAACCTATTTCCCTCTGCCTTACAATCTGTCCGTGTAGCAGTATGTAGTCTTGGTCCCTAGATTTAAAAGGGGTTATAAAAGAGGAAAATCATGGAGGAAGGGGGGTTCAATAGGAAGTTAGAAAGAGAGAAGAGCAAGAGGGAAAACAGACATAAATACCAACTATCAGGGAGAAAGATACACCGGGCCGGAAAGAAGTGAAAAAAGACATGTAAGAAAGATTCCCTAAAGAATACTGATAGCTACACAGAGACAGACCAATAAAATCATGAAACAGTGTAAGTCAGAAGGCAAACAACAAAAGTGATCAAAATAAACAGTCAAAATTATAAAATCATAAGTCAAAATAAGAGATCGGACTAAAATCACTTCAGCTCTGATCTCTGGCCTCTCCCCTTTGTTTTTCGTTGCAGGCAGCTAAATTTACTCGCAGTTTGGGTTTGTTTTTTTTTTTTTAGTCTGCTGCCTGGGGGTTGCTTTTGTCTCATTCAGCATAGGGGTGGGGCTTTGTCTCCTGTTTAGCGATGTTACCTTAGGAACCGAGGTGGGGTTTGTTGATAGGTGGGTGGGGCAATGGAAGTCTCTGCCTGGAGAATGGCCAAGGCAGATCCACTTTTGAAGATCTGTTTCTCTCCACTTGTCTGGGTTCCCAAGCTTGGGGTCACATGCTGAGTGCCTCAGCCAGGGTGGGCCCAAAGCTCCAGAGCTCCAAAGCTCCAAAGGGCAGGCGGTGAGCAGCAAGAGTGGCCCTAGGCCCCCCACAGGGTACTTCAGCCAGGAATGGGACCAGTGTCTCTGAGGGGCGGGTGTCCAGATCCTCCCTGGGTGACCGGCAGCTTGGTGCTGGGTATTGGGCGAGAGACGATGTAGCCAGGGAGGGAGCTGAGACCCGAGACTCCCATGCACGCAGTGGGACAGCAGAAGCAGGGGGCTGAAATATCCGGCCCTGCGTGGGACCAAAGGTCCCCAGGCCTTGGACCAGCACGGCTGGTGGTGGGTTGGGGGATGGGGGAAGAAAAGTAAGAGTCTTTTTGGGAACTCATGTTCGGAGAATCTCACAAGTCCCCCTATGCCGTTGCCATCTTGCTGGGCGCTCCGATTGATGGTATTTTCATTGACCATTTTGGTCTTCTCTTTTGTAAGATGTTCAAGTCTTTTGTATTTTAAAATTCACTTGTCTTTATTGATCTGTAGGAATTCTTCATATATTCTGGATACAAGTCCTTTCTTTCATGTATGTATTACAACTATTTTCTCCTAGCATGTGACTTGTCTGAAATTTCAAGTACAGCCAATTCTGCATTAGCAATGTTTCTGGTTAGAGGTGGAAGCAATACCATAAATCATTCAAAGTATTTAAAAGTCTTTTCTTCCTGGAAAGAGCAATGCTTGATTCCACAGTGCCTCCATTATTTGACAACTGAGTTTAGAATGAGTGTTGCCTTTTATTTGTGTTGTGCTTATTCTAATACAATTTACTTTGCATTTTCTAAATACACAATGATTTGGGGCTGGGAGGAAGAAATAATTGAAGCATGTCATTTTAAAATGTTGGGTCATTCTCTAGCAAACAAACCAAAACGAAAAAAATGGGGGACAGTCTAAGGAATTTAGGATTAAAATAACAGAAAATACACAAAATGAAGGTTTTCTTATTATTTGCATATATTTAATTATCAGTGTTAAAAGCCTCTGGAATTATAATCATAGCCCAGGCCAGAGACTGATTTGTTGAGGTTTGGCCTTGTAACTGATGCAAGTTTGGCCACCAGTTGCGTGTACACCAAAATAAACAAGCATGAGATGTAATAAAAGGAAGGTGATTTCATTCCAAAAGCTAGCAGATGGGGAAATGGCCAGACTCATGCCTTAAAGAAACCATTTCAGCTTTTTTAGGCTGAATGCAAGGTTTTAAAAAGGGAAATTTGGGGTAGGAAGCATGTGGGCCTGGCACAGGGTATGTCTTGATGGCTTATCTCGGGTGGTGGTCCTCCCAGAGGTCTGGGTGGTGTCATCTCAGCTGCAGTTAGGTTTTGGATCACCTGTCTTATGGCTCCCCCCACGTGGGAGTGTCCCACAGTCAGGCTGTTTTAAAATTAGCTCCTAGGATTTTTAAGCAGGCATACAGTCAGGTAAGTTTGTATGGTGAAAAGCAGTTTCTAAAACATGTTTCAAGGCTTAAGATTAAGAGAGAAAAAAAAACCTTTAAAATATGTTTTAAGGTTGAGATTCTCATTTACAGCTTACCTTTTTCCCTATGTCTTTCCCATTTACTTGAGGTTATTTTATCTCATGTTCTTTCTCTCATCTTTACTGTTTAGTACATCTTCTCTCAGGGCCTCCACTCTTCAAAGATCATCTTTTCTGTGATGTTCTTCCTGATTACTCCCAGTCCTAGCCTAGCAAGTGTTTTCTTTGTCCCACATTTTAAATTCAATATCTTCCAGAACATCGTCCACTTCTTCTGCTTTCAAGTTTATAAGGTTGTATAGTAATGTCTTATTTTTAAAATTTTGATGACATCTACCTTGTTCTCTTCTTCATTTATAATATTTGATTTTTAAAATTTATGCTAAAATTGTCTATTATGTTTTTATAAAGAACCAGCCTGTTCATTGTTTTTCTATTTCATTAATTTCTACTTTCATTTTTTATTTCTTCTTTTTCTTTTGTAGATTCTTAAATATTTTCACAAAAGGCTGTAAATTCTCATTTAAGTGCTGCTTTAGCTGCATTTCAATTTTAATTTGAAGTTTTGTTCTTTCAGTTCTAGAAATTTTGTAATTTTTATTAGAATTTATGCATCTAATCACTAATTGGGAATGTTGTTTAAAAGTTTCCAGATGTGTGGATTTGGAGACTTTTTGTTAAAAAAAAACTTGGCTAGTATGGTAAAGTTCTTTGTTATTTGTTGAAATCTCCTTTGTGCCCTGATATGTAGACAATGTTTGTTCTGTGTATTCTCTGTTCAAAAGTGTCTTCTCTGCTAGGCATGGTGGTTCATGCCTGTAATCCTAGCATTTTGGAAGGTTGAGGCAAGAGGATTGCTTGAGCCCAGGAGTTCAAGACCAGCCTAGGCAATATAGCGAGATCTCATCTCTACAAAAAAAAAAAAAAAAGTTAAATTAGCCAGATGTGGTGGCATACTTCTATAGTCCCAGCTACTCAGAAGGCTGAGGGAGGAGGATTGCCTGAGCCCAGGAGGCCAAAGCTGCCATGATCATGCCACTGCACTCCAGCCTGGGTAATAGAGAGTGAGACTCTGACTCAAAAAACAAGCAAACAAAAAAAGTATCTTCTCTAATTGTTGGGGATAGAATTAGGACAAGCTTGTGAATATATTCAAATAGTAAGTTTTATGAATGTTAGTAAAATAATCTATGTTCTTATTAATATTTTGGTCAATCTATAAATTTTTAAGAATAACACATGAAAATCCCACACTATTACTGTGGAGTCTGTCAGTTTTTGCTTTATGTATTTTTTTTTTTTTTGAGTTGGAGTCTCATTCTGTTGCCCAGGCTGGAGTGCAGTGGCATGCTCATGGCTACCCCAGCGTCGACCTGCTGGGCTCAGGCAATCCTTCCGCCTCAGCCTTCCAAGTAGTGGGAACTAGAGGCATGTACTACCATGCCCGGCTAATTTTTGATTTATTGTAGAGATGAGGTCTTGCCAAGTTGCCCAGGCCTGTTCCTGAACCTGTGGGCTCAGGCAATCCGCTCACCTCAGCCTTCCAAAGTGCTGGGATTACAGGCTTGAGCCACCGTGCCTGGCTGCTTTATATATTTTTAAGCTATATTGTTAGGGACATGCAAGTTTAAGATTATGTCTCATTGGATTGTTTCCTTTGTCATTATGGACTGATTCTCTTTACCCTCAATTATGATTTTTCTTTAACATTCATTTTGTCTTAAATTACAGTTATAATTTCTTTTAATATTCTATATTTCTCTGATTTCAGTCTGTGTAATATTTTAGATGTGTCTCTTAAACAGCATGTAACTGCATATTTTTAAGTCTAATCTGAGAAAGTTTTAACTGAAGAGCTTAGTTCAAGTATGTGTTGTTATTACTGACGTATTTTAATTTTATTTCTATCATATTTTCTCCCTACTATTCCTTTATTTCCTGTTTTTTTCTTTTATCTCTTCTCTTGAATTATAAAATTTTTTTAGAAATTATACATTATGTTTTTATTCTTTTAGTGGTTAACCTTAATTTCCTAACATGCATATTTGAAATTTAAAGCTAATCGGAATCCCTTTCTCCAAAACGACAAAAAGATCTTGGATTGTTTTAGTTCTAGTCACTTCTCACTGCCATATTCTTATTGTCTGATGTTTTATTTCTATCTTCTCCCCAAATGAATACTGTTAGTGGCTTAACCGTTTATTTAGTCTTGCCTAAATGTGTATCCATTTGACTTTTCCCTTCAATGCTTCTTGCATCTTAATTCTTCTGGACTCAGGGTCTATTATATGTGGTAAATGATCTCAATCTGTATTAGAAAAGTCATATCAAAAACAACACTACAACAAATTTAGTTTAAAGATCCTTGTTGGCTTTATTTGTAATTCTAGAATTGGGCAATACGTCATTTCATAAAATAGGATAAGTGGTCTAATGAGGTAAGCAAAAGGGGTTGGCTTTATAGGCAGAAAAGCTGAAGAAAGCAGAAGCAAAGAACAGAGAGCAGAGAGTGTATTAATCTTTTAAAAACTACTTCTATTATAAGGCAGGACAGGAAGACAGAATAAATAGAAAAATAACTGATAAGTTAACATCAGGTTACTTCAGGCCACATTTTTTGTGTCATGATTAAAGCAAAGAGTACTTCATTATAATGCCTAACAAAAGTTTTAAACTTGCCTGTTAGGGAAATTGGCTGTTATTTCTCCTGGAAAGGTCAGATAACAACTTAGTTTGGGTTTGGTGATGTGGAACTTTAGCATAGATGTTCCATTTTTATTTTTAATATTTTAGGCCCTCATGTAGAAACTCAGACCAAAACAATAACTTTCTATAATTTTTATTTAACAGTCTTGAATTTTTTGGAAAACTGTCCCATTTTAAAGTTCAGTTTGATTATGTACTACTTAGCATAAGTGACTCCATTCTGATTTGGTCTTGTCCATTGAGGCTAGTGCAGGAGCTCAGTCCAAAACAATAGCCTCCCATAAATTTCATTTATCAGTGTACATTTAATTCTTAAATATATTTTTGTCTAGTATTAGAGGTTCTGCCTAGTGTATGTAATTCCATTTGTTTCCAGTTTGTCGTGTTGCCAGGACGTGCATTATGTTATTTGCAGTATATTACATGTTGCCTTCTAGTACTGTAATTATTTCATGTGTAAGTAATTTTACTCACAGTTGATTAGGATTGTTTAATAGTGTTCTTGAGGGTAATGATGATGTCAATCCTGCCTTTGTATTTCCACAGTGATTGGCACAGAACTAAACACTTTTTATGTTCTCTAATCACTTTGTGAATAACAAGTGAATGAGCTCTAAGTCCTTAAACTGTGTGCCAGAAGCTTATCTGGTCTTATGTGAATGTTTTCTTAGTTTATTTCAGTTGTTCCTAAGTCCAGTTTTATCTCTAGAATTCTGTCATTTCATTTTTGCCTCATGCCTTCTTTACCAGTTAATGTATCAGTATTTTAACCTCATAGGTATATCATAGTTTCCTCCACTGCCCTCAAAATAAATGTGTCTTGAGTAGTGCTTGTATGTTCTAACCTGGATTCTCATCTAGACTATGGTCAATTCCCAGATTTTTATTTCTTGGGGGAGGAAAAGTGATGGTCTTTCTCTCCTAATAGAACCTAAAACATGTAGAAATATGTTAACAAACACTAGAAGGATCCAATAGCAGATAAACACATCCCTCCTAGTCCTGGCTCTCTACAGTAAATAGTAATAGATAATATATGCACTGAAGTTTTGACTTAGTGTGTGGTGTTTTCAGGGAGTGATATAATTTTTTGCTAAATGTGAGTTAAATGCCTTCCAATTCCCCAACAAGCCCCAAAATTCTTGCAGCTGTTTGGGCAGTGTTGGGCAGGAAAAAGCCCAAAGCTTGTCAATAACAGCTTAAGGCATTACTTGTGTCTTACCAGATCAGATAACCCCCCAAAACTTGACAGCTTATTTTGATTCGCTGCCCATCCTTTCCCCTGTAAACATTCAATCACCTGGGGTGCTCCCTGCTGTAGTTCTGTAAGAGAATCAGATGTTAGCATGATGTCATCTATATAATGAAATAGAGACACTGATGCAGGTCACCTCCAACGTTCCAAAAACCGGCGTGACATAATGTAAGGCTGTGCAAATACCCCATTGGCAGCACTGTGAACATCCATTGTCCTAACTCCCAGGTGAATGTGAACTGGTCTTGACAACCTGCTTGAATATCAATGCTAAAGGAAGCATTAGTCAAATCCACTACAAAATGGTATGTGCCCAACTGTGTCCTTAACTGGTCCAATATATCAGCAATATTGTGTACAGCCGCTTGCAAAGGGAGTATAACTTTAATTCCCTGTAGTCTACCGAGATTCTCCAGGTACCATCCAGTTTTATTACTGGCCCTACTGGAGAATCAGAGGGACTGTGAGCAGAGTTAATTATATTGACCTTTTTCAATTCCTCTATGGTTTCTCTAATTTATTTGTGTCCACCAGGTAAGCGGTATTGTTTGGTAGCCACCACCTGCCGTGGTACTGGCAGGACCATGGGCAAGTGTTTGACATGCCCTTTGATTACAGCTTTAACTATTCTTACTTGCAGGCAACATTCACCAGTGCTAGTTTCTAAACACAACCCTCGTAGCACGTCAATTTCCTGTGTGTACTCCTTGATGGGAATGTAGGGTCTAGGGGTCGGCGGCCAATATACAGGATTAGTGTCACTCTCTGGACCATGATTGATTTACCACCATACCCATCTATAGTAGTTAGAGGCCCTTCAAATCTATTTGAGTTGCCATATATAAGGGTGCATGCAGCTCCAGCGTCAACTAGTTATTTCTCTCTGAACTATGGAGGAGGCTTACATGTCCTTCGTGTCTTGACCACCCCTCTAGGCCTGAGACCAGGGTCAGGACAGAAACTCGTAATTCTCTGGGGGAGCACTAGGCTCTCCCTGAGGGGGGAGCACTGGGTTCTGCCAGAGGGGAAGCAATCATTCCATGGGCCTTGCCTTCATTACGTCTTGTAGCCTTAGGGGGGGAACCTCCTTTTTACTGGGGGTCCACTCTAGTACCTGGACCTCAGCCCTCTTTTCAGGGATAGGTTAGTAGTACTTTCCTTTGGGGAGTTGCTTCTATAATCCCACCAACATTGCATTGGGTCACTTATTTAGCTTGTTAGGATCCACACCTGCTTTAATTAAATCTACCCACGTTTGTTAGTGGGTTACTTTTATAAGACGTTCTGCAGTTGTTGTTTTTTTTTTCTTTGGGGTTCTCTTCTACCTTTTGAACTCCCTGTTTCTGCCTAATCAAATTTCTTCCTCCCAAATTCTCCACCACTTACGTGACTCTCTGTACTATCCCACCTACTAGCAGGGATAGCACAAATATGAGTTTCATAAGAGAAGGGTGAAGCTGACTGCAGTACCTTACCTTTCTTTTCTTTTTTTTTTTTTTTTGAGTTGGAGTCTCACTCTGTCACCCAGACTGGAGTGCAGTGGCCGCTCCCGGCCACCGCAGCCTCGACCTGCTGGGATCCGGCGATCCTTCCGCCTCAGCCTTCCGAGTAGCCGGAATTACAGGCATGCGCTACCACGCCCGACTGATTTTTTGATTTATTGTAGAGATGAGGTCTCGCTGCCCAGGTGGGTCTCGAACCCACGGGCTCAGGCAATCCACTCACCTCAGCCTCCCAAAGGCAGTACCTTACCTTTCTTTCCAGCTGTAAAGGACACTGTGTCTGACCCTTCAACGGTGTCTACGTATATGGCATGATGCATCCCCAATTATCAGAGGTAATCCTGTAGCTCTCATGGTTTTCCACCAGAGGAGGGAAGATGGAATGCCCCCTCATCTGGCCAAGCAACCCGACCCTGCCATGAGCCATGTTAGGAGTTAGGCATTCTCATCATGCTGCCCTGCTCCATATATACACTGTCTCAGGGAGGGATCTTCATCAACTTATTTCCTGATAGTACTATGTCATCGACTCTGGTATCCCATAACCTTAACGTCCAGCCACTAGGCTTTCCCTCCCCTTCTGCCTAAATTTTGCTGCCAGCTCTGCTGAAATATACTTTTGGGGGGGTGGAAGGTGTGCTAGATCTTGGCCCTCCAACTATTTTCACTGTCTTATTTTCTTTTATTTTCTGAATAATCACCAGGTGAGCTCTCGTCTCTGGGAGCTCTTCTACCCTCTATCCCCTCTATTTCACCATCCTTTTCTGAGAAGTCTGATTCTTCCATGGGGTCCCACGTTTGTGGGTCCCACTCACTGTAGGCTACCACAGTGCAGATACATGCCATAGGCAACCACTTTCCTTTCACTTTCACAAAGCAGCATGCTAAGTCATGCAGCTGGTAGCTAGTCTGCTCCAGCCAGTGATTCAGCATGTCCCTGCTTTCTTCTGAGTTAACCAAGCGTCTCTTTCCGATCTTAATTCCTCCTGCAATTTTTGCCCCTGGCTCCTAGTGACTGTCTCCTGTTGGGAGCCACTTGGAGAGCTCAAGGCAGGGGCCA